>CM053336.1:9063271-9178271 GCA_028583605.1 Dastarcus helophoroides | reverse complement strand
TTTTTGAAAATTGTGACTTTCTTTTCATAATTTGTTTTTTTCCAAAAATAAGCATCTTTTGAAAGCTGGCATTTTTATGAAAGCTGGGTTTTTTCTGAAAGCTCGCTTTTTTCAAATAGGAATTTCTGCAAATATTGACTTATCAAAGTGTGATTCCAAAGAATTTCAACTTTCTCCTCAAAATTCGTTTTCTTTTGTAGAAATTTCTGCAAATTTTGACTTATCTTGTATCTTAAAATTCAGTCTTCTAATGAATTTTTAAAAATTTTAACTTTCTCCTTAAAATTCTAATGAATTTCTAAAAATTTCGACTTTCTCCTTAAAATTCGTCTTTTTTTACTGAAAAATTCAATTTTTGATGTATCAGCAGATTTCAACTTTTTCCTCAAAATTACTCTTTTTATTAAAATTTGACCTTGTTTTGTCAAGATTTGAGTTGCTGTACAGCATCTTTTTATTTTGCTCAAAATTGTTATTACTTCTCAAAATACTTCTAGTCTAATCTTGTTTCTATTGTCAAAATTGGTTGGACTTTTTGCACCCAACTTTGACTTTTTATCGGAAATTTTAAATTTTTTTTTTTAATTATGAACCTTTAACTTTTCGACTATTTTTTTTTATAATTCGTCTTTTTATTTAAATGCCTTCTTTCTCTCAGTGTGCTTTGTCCTTAAAATACGCTTACTTTTTATAAAATTTGGATTCTTCCTCCACTTCTTTATTTTTTCAAATTAAGTAAAATTTTCGGCTCGTTGAAATTTGATCAATTTCGGTAGTCGAAGCTTGTATGATCTAGGAAAATGATTTAGATGTCGCCCGTTCACTAAAAGTCCAAAATCAGTGTTTTTTATGTAACTTTAGTGTATTCGTACATATTCAATTTAACCTAATTCAAACCAACCTAACTTAACCCAAACCAACTAAACCTAACCCAAACTAACCTAATTCTATCTAACCTCACCCTAACCAACCTAATTCAACCTAACCTAATCCGAAGCAACCTAACCCAAACCAACCTAATTCAATCTAACTTAACCAGAACTAACCTAACTTAACCCAAACCAACCTAACCTAACCCAAACCAACCTAACCTAATCCAAACCAACCTAACCTAACTCAAACCAACCTAATTCAATCTAACTTAACCAGAACCAACCTAACTTAACCCAAACCAACCTAACCTAACCCAAACCAACCTAACCTAATCCAAACCAACCTAACCTAACCCAAACCAACCTAACTTAACGCAAACCAACCTAACTTAACCCAAACCAACCTAACCTAACCCAAACCAACCTAACCTAACTCAAACCAATCTAATTCAACCTAACCAAACCCAAACCAACCCAACTCAACCTAACATAACCCTAACCAACCTAATTCAACCTAATGTAACCCAAACCAACCTAATTCAACCTAACCTAACCCAAACCAACCTGATTCAACCTAACCTAACCCAAACCAACCCAATTCAACCTAACATAAACCTAATCAACCTAACTTAACCCAAACCAACCTAATTCAACCTAACCTAATCCTAAGCAACCTAACCCAAACCAACCTAATTCAATCTAACCTAATCCAAACCAACCTAACCTAACCCAAACCAACGTAATTCAATCTAACCTAACCAGAACCAACCTAACTTAACCCAAACCAACCTAATCTAACCCAAACCAACCTAACCTAATCCAAACCAACCTAACCTAACCCAAACCAACCTTATTCAGTCTAACCTAACCCAAACCAACCTAATTCAACCTAACCTAACCCAAACCAACCCAATTCAACCTAACGAATACAGATTGGGCCCCCCCTTATAATCCCTTTACTACTTTCGAAGTTATGATCTGGTGCGTTTTTTATAGGGTTTGACGTCATTACGTAGTCATTAGAAACAAAAAAATTAAAAAAAGCTACACTTAGCAACACGAAGGTTTCGATACACTCTTATTTACTTGAAAATTAACAATAAATAATGAATAGAAAAAGATGAGCTGTTAAAAGACTTGAATCCAAGCTGATCAAAGAACATGAACAGAACTAAAGGTGAAGAAGTAGAATTGTTTCACCTAAAGCAGTGGTTCCCAAAGTATCCCGCGTATCCCCCGAAATATGGGAAGAGTTTAATGGGGGTAGTCGGCCTCGAATGACTCAAAAATTGTTTGAATAAACAATAAACAGCTTGCATAGCTTTATAGAGTTGGTGCAGATTGCAAAATGATGTTTTGTTTAAATTCGTTGATATGTTCAGTAGACAGACAAACACACTTTCTCATTTATATATTGTTTGAATAAACGTAACAAAACCAACTTAATTAGCTTACACAGCTTTAAAAAGTTCGCGCAGATTGCAGAATTATGTTTTGTTTAAATTTGTTGATATGTTCAGCAGACAACACACTTTCTCATTTATGTATTGTTTAAATAAACGTAACAAAACCAACTTAATAAGCTTGCACAGCTTTAAAGAGTTCGTGCAGATTGTAGAACGATATTTCGTTTAAATTTGTTGATATGTTCAGCAGACAGACAAACACACTTTCTCATTTATATATTGTTTGAATAAACGTAACAAAACCAACTTAATTAGCTTACACAGCTTTAAAAAGTTCGCGCAGATTGCAGAATTATATTTTGTTTAAATTCGTTGATATGTTCAGCAGACAACGCACTTTCTCATTTATGTATTGTTTAAATAAACGTTACAAAACCAACTTAATAAGCTTGCACAGCTTTAAAGAGTTCGTGCAGACTGTAGAACGATGTTTTGTTTAAATTCGTTGATATGTTCAGTAGACAGACAAACACACTTTCTCATTTATATATTGTTTGAATAAACGTAACAAAACCAACTTAATAAGCCTGCACAGCTTTAAAGAGTTCGTGCAGATTGCAGAATGATGTTTTGTTTAAATTCGTTGATATGTTCAGTAGACAGACAAACACACTTTCTCTTTTATATATTGTTTGAAAAAACGTAACAAAACCAACTTAATTAGCTTACACAGCTTTAAAGAGTTCGCGCAGGCAGAATGATGTTTTGTTTAAGTTCGTTGATATGTTCAGCAGACAACACACTTTCTCAATTATGTATTGTTTAAATAAACATAACAAAACCAACCCAACAAGCTTGCACAACTTTAAAGAGTTCGTGCTGATTGCAGAACGATGTTTTGTTTAAATTCGTTGGTATGTTCAGCAGACAGACAAACACACTTCCTTATTTATATATTGTTTGAATAAACATAACAAAACCAACTTAATTAGCTTGCACAGCTTTAAAAAGTTCGTGCAGATTGTAGAACCAGGTTTTGTTTAAATTCGTTGATATGTTCAGCAGACAGACAAACACACTTTCTCATTTATGTATTGCTTAAATGAACGTAACAAAACCAACTTAATCATCTTGCATAGCTTTAAAGAATTCGTGCAGATTGCAGAATGATGTTTTGTTTAAATTCGTTGATACGGTCAGCAGGCACACAAACACACTTTTTCATTTATATGAGGCCTTTAGTGCAAAATTGGCCTAATCAACATATTTAGACATCTTCTGATTTTCAGTTTATTTTACTCAGAACATTGATGTCTGTAAGTGCAACCGTTGACAGTGCAATGCAAACTCATGTTCAATGCTTTTACTACTTAGCAGATGACAGCAGTATTTCATATTTGCTTTATGTATTACAAATTAGACTTTTCTTTGTTGATTTTCACTGTATTTCCATGGATTCACTTGGGCCTCTTTTGCACAAAACGCCTCATATATTGGTTAGGTTGCAATTTTATAACGAGGAGTACTCAATGACATGAAAATTTATGGAAACGGTGCACAGATGTTGAAAGTTTGGGAAACATTGATCTAAAGAGTTGGAGTAGAATTGGATTTCCACCTGAGGTGGGGACAGAACCAGCCTATAATAGCTACTAGTAAACTGCAATATTGATGAAAAAACATTTATGGTCTCGTTTTCGTAAATATCTAGTATGCTTCATTGTCTGTTAGACTACAACTGAAATTTTTCATCAGGGAAACAGTATAGACCCTAAGCATACAGATTTTGTCTGTTTCTGACAAATATTTTAACCCGGAACTTTGAAAAAATTAACTCTATTTTATGTGCAAACATACGTATTGCAAATCGATTTCATGGAAAGGTAACTAGGTCCAATTTCGTCTGCACCTCAAGCATTTGTGTGCGTTTTTTGTGTGTTGGTGTTGTTGCTGTTGTTGTTTTTGTGGATTTTAAAAGCAATCAACATTAATGTCATTGCTGGTTTTTTTGGCAAGCAATACCGACCTTTAACCTCGATGTGATACAACAGTACGTGTCCATGATATCAACTGAATATGATAGGAATATGTTGTATGACCATGTTTGTAGTAATGCGAAGGAATGCGTTAGTTTTAGCGTTGTTTTGAAAGGCGTAGATAGTCGACGTTCTTCGTAACAAGTCAATCTTGAAATAGATATGCTTTTGCAGGAGCACAAGTGAGGACGTCCAGGACAGCTGGCGGCGGACATCGACAGATTAGACCGCGACATTAGCATACCGAGTAACACGGTAGCAGGCAGGAAGGCCTGGTCAAGCTGCTCTATCTGCATGTAGCGGCCCAGCTTCTGCGTTTTACATGCAAAGATCGAGACGATTTAACATATCTGGTTGCAAAATTATTTGCGCAAAATTCCTTTCTATGTGAAAGTGCACCGTTAACGACATTATTTTTCGAAGCTTCCGGGCGAATTATAATACCAAGAGGGGATTCTTATATTTTGATTCACTCAGAATTCACAATAGACCTCATCTGTTTGAGGCATTTAAATAATTGAAAAAAAAGTAACTAGCAACTAAAGAATTGAACTGTTATGCCTCAAAAATCGATTCAAAAAATCACTTATTGCTTTCGATTATTTCAATTTTTTGAAATGAAAACTTCATTAGCCGCGTTGAGCAATTTCGGATAGGAGGTAAACTTGTGGTTTAAGTGACCATCACGTCGGACCATCATGCGTCACCATCACGCCCTAATGTAACAGTCTATTAATGTTAACTTTAAAGTACATTAAATTTATTATGATAATACTAGATTCGTTTCCACACGATACAAGCATCAAAACCACAAATAAAAGATCGGTCAGTCTGGCACAATTTATTTGCAAATATTTCCAATATTCTGACTTGTTTACTAGTGTGACTGTGTGAACTACACTATATATTACCTAGTTTTAAGTTTTCATTTCTGTCGGCAGTCTCCAAGACTATTTTTTTTATTTTGGGATCATTATTGACTCGTTTGTCAGAAATTTATTACTGAAAAATCCTAACTGGATACAAAAAATGTGAACGCTGTGAAAAGTAATATTTATCTAGCATTAAATAGTGCACCTCAGAATTTTAAAATAATGCACTTTAGGAAGCGATATTGTTGCATCACAGGAGTTAAAATATGGAGCTTAAATAGTTTGGTATAGAAAATAGATACAGTGGCAAGCTGTGGTCGAATAGATAATTAAAGTAATCAAATTTATTTGAAGAGCAGTTTCCCATTATTGGTTTTAATAGGCAGTTTGGAACGCTGTAATTTATGTGTAACAATCTCATCAGGCAGAAGTAGCAACTGTATACAGTTGAAGGGATTTCTGGGCGTTCCCCGTAGCAAGGTAGCTAATTACTCACTGGAAAATCATAATAATCAATTATGAATAGCGCCTCTATTTGCTGGAACTTGACCGTCCGTTGTTGCCCCCGTTATCCCGGTCAACTCGGTAGCCACATAGCAGGAAATTATTCTCTGTTTTTAACCGGGTGTGGTCTGGTATGTTTTAATAATTGTTATTAATCTCACGACCACTACCATAATGGATTTCCAATTTATCTTTATTGATGTAATTTGTTTTACGTCCTGTTCCTACTCGGATTTTTCGCTGTAGCGTGACTTTTTGTCAAGTTACGCTGCTATGATTGACAGCTAGTTTGGAGTTAAGCAACCACATTCCACGACGCATGCTGAGTTCAAATCAGCCTACTTATTGGATTTTGAAATAAAAAATATAATAATCTATACCAATATTATGAAGAGAAAATAGCTGATCGACTAGAAAACCCAATCATCAATGCAGAGGAGCTGAAACTACTGACATTTAAAAAAAAAGCCTGCTTTTACCGCAACGATGAGCACTTTGGCTTGAGATTTTTGGAAATCCCTATTTTGAAGGGGTAAAAGGGGAGTGAGAGTTTCCGAATTAGCATGGAACAACCTGCATTCCATAACCTACATTTTTTTTGAAACATCATATGAAAATATACCAGAAGACGTGTTTTAACAATTCAGCCCATGAGGGCAGTGTCGTCTTCTTCATGGAAGCTAAAGAAGCACAGCTTCCCTTGCAGAAAATGAAAGGTTGCGCAGTTTTTATTTTAAAAGGAAGGGGGAACAAAACATAAGAGACCAGGCATTCGTACCCCAATTGTTGCATTGGCACCCCTTCTGTCAGAACTCTCTTTTAGCTGTTTTTCCGAGTTCTTTCGTTTTACGGATTAGTGCGATGTTTGTCAGAACAGAAAACAATTTGATGATTTTAGTTTGTCCCTCCAACGATGGGGAGCATAGACGTTATATACGACAACACATTAAAGTCGTAAACCACGAAAAGTAGGCGCACGTGATTATTTTATAATCTCAGCCGTGAAGATGACGGTCATGTTTTTGTTATTTTCAGACTTCTAGTGCGTTTCTGGTTGGCCTTTTACATCCGCATCTGTGAGGTTGACGATCACATTTCTGTTATTTTTAGGCTTCTACTGCGTTTTTAGTTTCCTCATAGAGCTTTTTTATCGCTCTGAAGGATTTTTGAGTCAACTATTTTCAATTCAGTTCTCTAATGTCTTCTTCATGGAAGCTAAAGAAGAACAGCTTCCCTCGCAGAAAAGGGGAACAAAAACTTAGAGACGAGGCATTCGTATCCCAATTGTTGCATTGGCACCCCTCTTGTCAGAACCCTCTTTTAGCTGTTTTCCCGAGTCTTTTTGTTTTACGGATTAGTGTGATGTTCGTCAGAACAGAAAACAATTTGATGATTTTAGTTTGTCCCTCCAGCGATGGGGAGCATAGACGTTATATACGCCAACACGTTAAAATCGCAAACCACGAAAAGTAGGCGCACGTGATTATTTTACAGTCTCAGCCCTGAAGATAACGGTCATGTTTTTGTTATTTTCAGACTCCTAGTGCGTTTCTGGTTGGCCTTTTACATCCGCATCTGTGAGGTTGACAATCACATTTCTGTTATTTTTAGGCTTCTACTGCGTTTTCAGTTTCCTCATAGAGCTTTTTTATCGCTCTGAAGGATTTTTGAGTCAAGTATTTTCAATTCAGTTCTCTAATGTCTTCTTCATGGAAGCTAACGAAGAACAGCTTCCCTCACAGAAAATGAAAGATTGCGCAGTTTTTATTTTAAAAGCAAAGGGGAACAAAAACTTAGAGACGAGGCATTCGTATCCCAATTGTTGCATTGGCACCCCTCTTGTCAGAACCCTCTTTTAGCTGTTTTCCCGAGTCCTTTCATTTTACGGATTAGTGCGATGTTCGTCAGAACAGAAAATGATTTAATGATTTTAGTTTGTCTCTCCGACGATATGGAGCATAGACGATATAAACGACAACATGTTAAAATCGCAAACCACGAAAGGTAGGGACACGTGATTATCTTACAGTCTCAGCCGTGAAGATGACGATCATGTTTTTGTTATTTTTAGGGTCCTAGTGAGTGACTTTTATATGGCGCGTTTGGTGTAATCGGCATTGCAAAATGCTTTGTCAAAAAGGTGAGATAAAAGTATATGTCGTACTCTTTCGAGGATAAGCATTCATTTGTTTATAGCGGAACAGATGACAAGATGGGCGGAAACACTAATAAATGAATGATAACAATGACGACTGCCATTGAAGTAAGCTTTGGGATTGGTAAATATATTCTGTCCCCGAAAAAGACAAACATATATACCCATCGCGCCTTTTTGACACAAACAAAGGGACAAAACAGGTTATATAGAAGTATTACATATATGGTTTCTGGTTGGCTTCTTACATCTGCATCCGTGAGGTTGACGATCACATTTCTGTTATTTTTAGGCTCCTACTGCGTTTTTGGTTTCCTTATAGAGCTGTTTTATCGCTCTGACAATTTTTTCAGTCAACTGTTTTTAATTCAGTTGTCTAAAAGTCCCTCTTTAGATAAATGAGAAGATGAATTTGAGGCATAATAATTTTTAGAGGTTTCTAAATATTTTGAACAAAATTAAGAATTTTTTCTCGGAGGTTTTGAAATTTCGACCATTTTCTCAAAATCTTAACTTAAAATTGTTATTTGTTATTACGAATTTTAATTCATGGAAGAGAATTCAATTTTTTTTAAATGAGTATATTTTTACCAAAAATTAAAACCACAAGAAAAAAATAAATTTATTTCAAACATAACAAAACACTCGATTTATTCTCGAAATTTTAATATTATATTTAAAGGGCTTGAAGTTTTCAGCAAAAAATAATTAAGTATTAAAGATTTTATCAGCAAAATAAAATTTTTAATTTAAAAAATTCGGGAATTTTTCCAGTTCCTTGTTTTTTCGAAATTTTGACCTTATTTTAAAGTTTTCTTATCTTCCGGTTTTCTTTTTAGAAATGTTGAGGTTTTATTAAAACGTCGACTTTAATTTTTTGCTTTAGAATTAAAATTCGAGTTTAAGGCGTAAAAATAAAGTCGCAGTTTTCAGCTTTTTCCAAAAGTTCCCATTTAAACTTGATTAAACTTAAAAATTTTCTAGAAATTTCGACTTCTTAATTTTCGATTTCTTTTTATAAATGTTGAGCTTTCATTAAAACGTCGACTTTAATTTTTTGGTTTGGAATTAAAATTTGAGTTTAAAACGTAAAAATAAAGTCGAAATTTTCAGCTTTCTTCAAAAGTTCCAGTTTAAACTTGATTTAACTTAAAAATTTTCTAGAAATTTCAACTTCTTAATTTCCGATTTCCTTTTTATAAATGTTGAGCTTTTATTAAGACGTCGACTTTAATTTTTTGGTTTGGAATTAAAAGTTGAGTATAAAACGTAAAAATAAAGTCGAAATTTTCAGCTTTTTTTTTAAAGTTCCAGTTTAAACATGATTGAACCTAAAAATTTTCTAGAAATTTCAACTTTTTCTTAATTTCCAATTTCCTTTTTATAAATATTGAGTTTTTATTAAAACGTCGACTTTAATTTTTTGCTTTAGAATTAAAATTTGAATTTAAAACGTAAAAATAAAGTCGAAATTTCAAAAGTTCCAGTTTAAACTTGATTTAACCTAAACATTTTCTAGAAAGTTCAACTCTTTTTTAATTTCCGATTTTCTTTTTATAAATGTTAAGCTTTTATTAAAACTTCGACTTTGATTTTCTGCTTTAGAATTAAAATTCGAGTTTAATACGTAAAAATAAAGTCGAAATTTTCAGCTTTTTCCAAAAGTTTCAGCTTAAACTTGAATTAACCTAAAAATTTTCTAGAAATTTTAACTTCTTAGTTTCCGATTTTTTTTTTATAAATGTTAAACTTTCATTAAAACGTCGACTTTAATTTTTTGGTTTGGAATTAAAATTTGAGTTTAAAACGTGAAAATAAAGTCGAAATTTTTAGCTTTATTTTTTAAAGTTCCAGTTTAATCTTGATTGAACCTAAAATATTTCTAGAAATTTTAACTTTTTCCTAATTTCCGATTTCCTTTTTATAAATGTTGAGTTTTTATTAAAACGTCGACTTTAATTTTTTGCTTTAGAATTAAAATTCGAGTTTAATGCGTAAAAATAAAGTCGAAATTTTTAGCTTTTTTCCAAAAGTTCCAGTTTAAACTTGATTGAACCTAGAAATTTTCTAGAAATTTCAACTTTTTCTTAATTTTCGATTTTCTTTTTATAAATGTTGAGTTTTTATTAAAATGTCGACTTTAATTTTTTTGCTTTAAATTAAAATTCGAGTTTAAAACGTAAAAATAAAGTCGATATTTTTAGCTTCTTTCCAAAAGTTCCAGTTCAAACTTGATTTAACCCAAACATTTTCTAGAAATTTCAACTTTTTCATAATTTCCGATTTTCTTTTTATAAATGTTAAGCTTTTATTAAAACGTCGACTTTAATTTTCTGCTTTAGAATTAAAATTCGAGTTTAATACGTAAAAATAAAGTCGAAATTTTCAGCTTTTTCCAAAAGTTTCAGCTTAAACTTGATTTAACCTAAAAATTTTCTAGAAATTTCAACTTCTTATTTTCCGATTTCTTTTTTATAAATGTTGAGCTTTTATTAAAACGTCGACTTTAATTTTCTGCTTTAGAATTAAAATTCGAATTTAATACGTAAAAATAAAGTCAAAACTTTCAGCTTTTTTTTAAAGTTCCAGTTTAAACTTGATTAAACATAAAAACTTTCTAAAAATTTCAACTTTTTCTTAATTTTTGATTTCCTTTTTATAAATGTTGAGCTTTTGTTAAAACGTCGACTTTAATTTTTTGCTTTAGAATTAAAATTCGGGTTTAAATCGTAAAAATAAAGTCGAAATTTTCAGCCTTTTCCAAAAGTTCCAGTTTAAACTTGATTAAACCTAAAATATTTCTAGAAATTTCAACTTTTTCTTAATTTCCGATATCCTTTTTATAAATGTTGAGCTTTTATTAAAACATCGACTTAAATGTTTTGCTTTAGAATTAAAATTCGAGTTTAATACGTAAAAATAAAGTCGAAATTTTTAGCTTTTTCCAATTGTTCCAGTTAAACTTGATTTAACCTTAAAGTTTCTAGAAATTTCAGCTTCTTATTTTCCGATTTCTTTTTTATAAATGTTGAGCTTTCATTAAAACGTCGACTTTAATTTTTTGGTTTGGACTTAAATTTTGAGTTTAAAACGTGAAAATAAAGTCGAAATTTTTAGATTTTTTTTTTAAAAGTTCCAGTTTAAACTTGATTGAACCTAAAATATTTCTAGAAATTTCAACTTTTTCCTAATTTCCGATATCCTTTTTATAAATTTTGAGCTTTTATTAAAACGTCGACTTAAATTTTTTGCTTTAGAATTAAAATTCGAGTTTAATACGTAAAAATAAAGTCGAAATTTTCGGCTTTTTCAAAATGTTGCAGTTTAAACTTGATTTAACCTGAAAATTTTTCTAGAAATTTCAACATTAAATCCGTAATTTTAACTTCAACGTTGAATATTTAAAAAAAACAGTAATTACTAGTTTAAACTCTTATCTCTGAGAGGAGTTTTTAAAAAGATCAAAATTTGTAAAAAGGGATCTCAGGCTGAAGATTTTTTTCTCAACATTTTAAAAATAAATTATTACAAAAATAATAAAAATTCCTATGTCACACTTGATATTTTCAAGGGAGACAACTTTTTTAAAAAAACAAATCCAAATTTCTAAGCTTTATTTCCCAATCGGCTTCCCCATTTACAAAAAGTACGACAAACCACTGCATAAGGATGTAAAAAGGGGTATTACGGATCGTATGGAAAAATAAAAAAATGTTTTCTTACTTTAGATTATGCGTAAAGAAGACATGACATAAATAATTTAGCACATTCCTGGTCCATTTCAATAATTTAACCTGTAAGAGGGAAAAGGGGGCACCAAAATTTGGATGCAACAAAATTAAAAAGACGTTCCATAACCAAACACTCTTTATAAAGAATCTATGAAAAAAATAACTAAGACTTGGTCGATTTTAAAAATTTAAACCCTAAGGGGGTGAAAATTAATATTGAAAAAAATTAAAATTTTCCTTATTAGACAAAACTTAAGTTTTTGCAAACGATTTTAACCCAAAGAAGCTAAATGTTGCAAACTGATAAACGTCCAAGTCAAAGTTAAAAAAAAATAGTCTAAATTTTCAAAATAATGTGACACTAAAAAAAAATTCGATTTTTTCAAAAATTTATGAAATTTTTAAAAAGTTTTAAAAAAATGACATTTTCAAAAGAAAACCAAATGTTTCAAAAATTGCTAAATTGAGACGAAAAACTGAAATTTCAGAAATACAGCGTAACTATCAAAATAAGTCAAAACTCCGAGAAAAAGTCACAAATAGTATAAGAGTATAAAAATTGAAAGTGTTCTCTTTTGGTGTTAGAAACACCAATTTTAAGCGTATATTAAAGTTGCCCCTAGGGGATGCTGCGCAAAAAAATATTCTACAAAATTTCTGCCAAAACAGAGATGCATTTGAACAACTGGATACCCTGAAATGCAGTCGCAACCAACCAAATGTCCCCATTAGATCCCGATTGGCGCCATGGTCTTTTTTTCAGGCGACTTAAGCGGCGTAACTCTCTTATCACCGGATGTTAGACAACTTTCCAGTTTCCTTTTATATCATAAATGATAAATGGCCACTTCTTGCAGTTTTCATCTCATTAATTGTTTGGTGTAGGAGATATATAATTGAACGGCAATCCAGCGCCATTAATTTCGAATGAGAGCGAAAAAAAGTTATTTACGACGCAAAAATGCGGTCTCTGAAAATTAATATGCAAGCTTCTAAATCTCTTTTAATTAGTGCGTAATACGTCCCCACATTAAAAACAAGAAATAATACCTCATAAGAGATCAGACGTTGAGAAAATCGACGGTTGGCACCAATAAAATAACAGACGGTATGGATTAAATTTTTTTATCAACGCGAACGAGATAACTCGCTTGATATTGCTTATATAATTATATAATAACTTTAATTCAACCCACGCACTTTAAGTTAATAGTCGCGCGTACAACTCCGTCAATTTTTTTATGTACTGCACTGGTGGGAATATTTTGTTTCCAGAATACAACAACCGTTAAAATTGGGAAAAAGAAGAAGAAATTGGTTGGCAACTACCCGCTTTCGAGTCTTATATAATTTAACGATTCAATTTGCGTTTGGTGGTAATAAATAGTGGCATTCCTCGTACACTTGTTTTTGTGTAAGACGCTTTGAATCACAAACGTAATCTGATTAAAAAAGATCATTTATCACTTTGAAGCAAGATATCGCTTACTGCGGATGACATGTTCAGCTGAACCCATGCATCATAAAGCATTGGTAATCAGGATAGCGGCGTATAAATTTACCATAACAGCTCGCCTACAACTAATTATTATTTATGTTAACCGGAGCGTAAGTTATTTTCAACACCATGCGTTCATCTGCAAAATATGACAAGTGGCCACTCGTCCAGATAAATTGCATTTTCACGAGACGCTGCTAACAAGATCATTAAGCTTAATACATTCTTTTAATAACGAGAAATAAAATAGAAAAAGTAGCAACGAAAATTAAGCGCAGATAAACCGTGACGACGTTCCCAAAGATACCTCAATGGTTTACACTTTCAGTGGGTAACGAAAACTTGAGGTGTATTTATGGTTGAATCTACTATTTACTGTCCAGCGAAGTTGTCTAGGGTCGAAACTGGGCCCAAATCTTGGGCTTGCATTTTCTGCATCTCTGTAAACTGAAGTAATATGATTACAGCTGAATAACGCCGTAAATGGTCACCCAATGACAAGGTATTTACGAGACAGTCAATTGTAGTGAGAATACCGGCGCATCCACCACATTTTCATCTTAGTTTTATACGTAATTGTTAATCCCTTTTTGCATTTACCGTCGATTGCTTTTGGGGAAGAGTTTGTTTCTTACTTTTCTCTAAAGGGGCTTTTGTAAAAGATATCTCAGAAGCTCAGTTCACAATTTCATTCAGAAATATGTCAAAATTGTAGCTATTTCAAATTTGACGTTTTTCCTCAAATTCTGGCTTTAAATTCAAATTTTCGACTTTGTCTAGTCGAAGTTATCTAGGGTCAAAATTGAGGCCAAATCTTGGGGTTGCATTTTGTGATCTGCAGTCAACCTCTGTAAACTAAAGTAATTTGATTACAGCTGAATAACGCCGTTAGTAATCACCCAATGACAAGGTATTTAGGAGGAAGTCAATTTTAGTTATAATACCGGCGCATCCACCACATTTTCATCTGAGTCTTATATGTAATTGTTAATCCTTTTTTGCATTTACCGTCGATTGCTTTTGGGAATGAGTTTACTTCTTACTTTTTTCTAAAGAAGCTTTCGTAAAAGATATCTCAGAAGCTTAGTTCACAATTTAATTCCATAATGAGGCAAATAATTTTAAATAGAATTGTGGAGGCATTTCTAGTTTTTAAAGTACAAATTTTGTCTCCTGAAACCAAATTTCATGGAAGGGACTGGTGCTTGGTTATCTTCGAAAATTAAAATAAAAATCTTGTCTCCTGAAACCAAGAAAGATTAAAAAATACAACAAAGGTTGCTCTTTGTTGTGGTTTTCAATCTTTCCTGGTTTCAGGGGAATATTTGTATTCCAAGAAACCAAGAAAGAAAGAAAGATTAAAAAACACAACAAAGATTTCTTTATCGCGTTTCGATAGCCAAGCTATCATCTTTAGAAAGATACTACTCTATATTCTAGTGTGTGTTTACTACTATGTAATATTCAACGAAACTCTTCGGTTTCTCCAAAACCGTTGAAGCAAATACGTTTCACTTTAAAATATTCAATTATTGTAATATATTGTGGCAATTTCAAATTTGAGTTT
Source organism: Dastarcus helophoroides (assembly GCA_028583605.1). Taxonomy (NCBI): domain Eukaryota; kingdom Metazoa; phylum Arthropoda; class Insecta; order Coleoptera; family Bothrideridae; genus Dastarcus; species Dastarcus helophoroides. The sequence continues at coordinate 9,163,630 of CM053336.1, read as the reverse complement.
TTTCTTTAAATTCTGGTTTTAAATTCGAAATTTTGAGATTGTCTAGTCGAAGTTGTTAGCGTCAAAATTGGGGCCAAATTTTGGGGTTGCATTTTGTGACCTGCAGTCGACCTTTGTGAATTGAAGTGATATGATTACAGCTGAATAACGCCGTAAATGGTCACCGAATGACAAGGTATTTACGAGAAAGTCAGTTTGAGTTAGAATACCGGCGCATCCACCACATTTTCATCTTAGACTTGTATGTAATTGTTAATCTTTTTTTGCATTTACCGTCGATTGCTTTTGGGAAAGAGTTTGCTTCTTACTTTTCTCTAAAGAAGCTTTTGTGAAAGATATCTCAGAAGCTTAGTTTACAATTTAATTCCATAATTAGGCAAATACTTTTAAATAGAATTGTGGAGGCATTTCTAGTTTTTAAAGTACAAATCTTGTCCCCCGAAACCAAATTTCGTGAAAGGGACTGGTCCTTGGTTATCTTCAAAAATTGAAATACAAATCTTGTCTTCTAAAACCAAGAAAGGTTAAAAAATACAACAAAGGTTGTTCTTTGCTACGGTTTTTAATCTTTCTTAGTTTCAGGGGAATATTCGTATTTCAAGAAGTCAAGAAAGATTAAAAAATACAACACAGATTGCTCTAGCGCGTTTCGATAGCCAAGCTACCGTCTTCAGAGAGATACTACTCTATATTCTAGTGTGTGTTTACTGCTATGTAATATTCAACAAAACTCTTCGGTTTCACCAAAACCGTTGAAGCAAATACCTTTCATTTTACACTCAAACAAAGTGGACCAAAAACGTCACGGATGCAATTGGAGGGAGGAATACACAAACAACGTGTGCTGCTGATTTTAAGGAAGTTATACTTCTATGAAATGAGCCAAATGTGCCACGTTCTGCTAAAATTCGATAGGAAACCTGAAAGAATCATATCTGTGAAATTACGGCGCATGCACCATATTTTTGTCCCTTTCGTTATTTGGTTGCAAGTTAAATTTGACTAAATATTTGGCAACGGATCATTTTCTGAAATTTTATGGCAGTTCTGTAGGATGTTCGTAGCTCTAGCGTTGTTTAAAACTGTTTTTATAATGCAAGACATAAGAATTGATTATAGATTTAATATCTACGATAATTGATATACAAATCTTGTCGGCTAAAACCAAGGTTTCGGGAGACAAGATTTTTATTTCAATTTTTGAAGATAATCATGGATCAGTCCGTTCCACCAAAAAGGAATCTACAATAATCTTTAAACTAAAACTCGAAAATACAAATACTTAATTTGATTTTGTTTTACATTCGATCTTATTTTGCTTATTGAACAGAATTTTTGCCAGTGATCAAAATTTTCGGATTTTGCTTGCTTTTGGAAAATATGGCCCCTTACCTCCCAAATTTGCGTGTTGCCCCTGTCTTCCGACTTGAGGGACCAAGCTGTGCGGTAGGTAGATTTTCTCAGTATGATGCAACTCTTCGAAATGTCGCCCCATAAAAGTTTTTTCTTTGAAACAAACAAATAAAACAACCTTCGATTGTGAGTTAAATGATCGATGAAATGTTAGCTTAACGCAGCACTGTCAACACATATTCACAATTTTTTCTTAGTTTCAATTAAAATATTCAATTTTTGTAGTATCATATAATACAAAATATCAAAATCTATGTCGAAATTGTGGCAATTTCAAATTTGAGTTTTTTTCTCAAATTCTGGCTTTAAATTCGAAATTTCGACTTTGTCTAGTCGAAGTTGTCTAGGGTCAAAATTGGGGCCAAATTTTGGGGTTGCATTTTGTGACCTGCAGTCAACCTCTGTGAACTGAAGTGATATGATTACAGCTGAATAACGCCGTAAAAGGTCACGCAATGACAAGGTATTTACGGGACAGTTGATTTGATTTAAAATACCGGCGCATCCACCACATTTCATCTTAGTTTTATACGTAATTGTTAATTCTTTTTTGCATTTACGGTCGATTGTTTCTGAGAGAGAATTTGCTTCTTACTTTTCTCTAAAGGGGCTTTTGTAAAGAAGCTCGGTTCACAATTTAATTTCGTAACTAGGCAAATATTTTTAACTGGAATTGTGGAGGCATTTCTAGTTTTTGAAATACAAATCTTGTCCCCTGAAACCAATTTTGGTGAAAGGGACTGGTCCTTGGTTATCTTTAAAAATTGTAGTACAAATCGTGTCCTCTGAAAACAAGAAAGATTAAAAAACACAACAAACTTTGCTCTTTGTTGTGTTTTTGAATCTTTCCTGGTTTCAGGGGAATATTTGTATTTCAAGAAACCAAGAAAGATTAAAAAACACAACAAAGATTGCTCTAGCGCGTTTCGATAGCCAAGCTATTATCTTCAGAGAGATACTGCTCTATATTCTAGTGTGTGTTTACTACCATGTAATATTCAACGAAACTCTCCGGTTTTTCCAACTCCAAAACCGTCGAAGCAAATAGGTTTCACTTTACACTCAAACAAAGTGGACCAAAAACGTCACGAATGGAATTGGATAGAGGGATACACAAACACGTCACATCACATCAGCAACTCACGTTGTAGAGTTGCTAATTTTAAGAAAGTTATATTTCTATGAAATGAGCCAAATGTACCGATAGAAAACCTGAGATAATCGTATCTGTTTAATTAGGGCGCATGCACCATATTTTTGTCAATTTCCTTATTTGGTTGCAAGTTAAATTTAACTAAATATTTGACAACGGATCATTTTCTGAAATTTTATGGCCGTTCTGTAAGATGTTGGTAGCTCCAGCGTTGTTTAAAACTATTTTTATGATGCAAAACGTAAAAACCGATTATAAATTAAATACTTATGATAATTAAAATACAAATCTTGTCCCCTGAAACCAAGATTTCAAGGGACAAGATTTGTATATCAATTTTTAAAGATAACCAAGAACCAGTGCGTTCAACAAAAAAAAACTGTAATAATCTTTAAATTAAAACTCGAAGATACAAATAGTTAATTCGATTTTCTTTTACATTCGATTCTATTTTGCTTATTGAACAAAATTTACGCCAGTGATCAAAATTTTCGGATTTTTCTTGCTTTTGGAAAACATGGTCCCTTAACTACCAAATTCGCGTGCCGCCCCTGTCTTTTGACTTAAGGGACCAGGGCCGTGCAGTAGATTTTCTCAGTATGATGCCGCCCCATAAAATGCCTTGGAAATGCCGCCCCATAAAAGTTTTCTCTTTAAAACCAACAAATAAAACAACCTTCGATTGTGAGTTAAATGATCGATAAAAAGTTAGCTTAACGCAGCAGTGTCAACACATATTCGCAATTATTTCAGTTTCAATTAAAATATTCAACTTTTGTAATATCATATAATACAAAATATCGAAATCTATGTCGAAATTGTGGCAATTTCAAATTTGAATTTTTTCCTCAAATTCTGGCTTTAAATTCGAAATTTCGACTTTGTCTAGTCGAAGTTGTCTAGGCTCAAAATTGGGGCCAAATTTTGGGGTTGCATTTTGTGACCTGCAGTCGACCTTTGTGAATTGAAGTGATATGATTACAGCTAAAACGTACCGTAAATGGCCACCCAAAGACGGGGTATTTACGGAAAAGTCAATTTGAGTTAAATACTGGCGCATCCACCATATTTTCATCTTAGTCTTGTACGTAATTGTTAAGCCTTTTTTGCATTTACCGTCGATTGCTTTTGGGTAAGATCATTTTCTGAAATTTTATGGCCGTTCGGTAAGATGTTGGTAGCTCTAGCTTTGTTTAAAACTGTTTTTATAATGCAAGACTTAAAAACTGATTATAAATTAAATACTTATGATAATTAAAATACAAATCTTGTTCCCTGCAACCAAGATTTCAAGGGACAAGATCTGTATTTCAACTTTACAAGATAACCAAGGACCAGTCCGTTCAACCAAAAAAAAAACTGTGATAATCTTTAAATTAAAACTCGAAGATGCAAATACTTGATTCGATCTTGTCCTGCAATCGATCCTATTTTGCTTATCGAATCGACATTTTGCTAGTGATAAATATTTTCGGATTTTGTTTGCTTTTGAAAAACATGGTCCCTTACCTCCCAAATTTGCGCGCCGCCCCTGTCTTTGGACTTAAGGGACGAGACCATGTGATAGATTTTCTCAGTATGATGCAACTCTTCGAAATGTCGCCCCATAAAAGTTTTTTCTTTGAAACAAACAAATAAAACAACTTTCGATTGTGAGTTAAATGGTCGATGAAATGTTAGCTTAACGCAGCACTGTCAACACATATTCACAATTTTTTCTTAGTTTTAATTAAAATATTCAATTTTTGTAGTATCATATAATACAAAATATCGAAATATATGTCGAAATTGTGGCAATTTCAAATTTGAATTTTTTCCTCAAATTCTGGCTTTAAATTCGAAATTTCGACTTTGTCTAGTCGAAGTTGTCTAGGCTCAAAATTGGGGCCAAATTTTGGGGTTGCATTTTGTGACCTGCAGTCGACCTTTGTGAATTGAAATGATATGATTACAGCTAAAACGTACCGTGAATGGTCACCCAATGACAAGGTATTTACGAGAAAGTCAATTAGAGTTAGAATACCGGCGCATCCACCACAATTTCATCATAGTCTTGTACGTAATTGTTTATCCCTTTTTACATTTACCGTCGATTGCTTTTGGGTAAGTTCATTTTCTGAAATTTTATGGCCGTTCTGTAAGATGTTGGTAGCTCTAGCTTTGTTTAAAACTGTTTTTATAATGCAAGACATAAAAACTGATTGTAAATTAAATACTTATGATAATTAAAATACAAATCTTGTTCCCTGAAACCAAGATTTCAAGGGACCAGATCTGAATTTCATTTTTTCAAGATAACCAAGGACCAGTCCGTTCTACCAAAAAAAACTGTGATAATCTTTAAATTAAAACTCGAAGATACAAATACTCGATTCGATTTTGTCCTGCAAACGATCCTATTTTGCTTATCGAATCGACATTCTGCTAGTGATAAACATTTTCGGATTTTGCTTGCTTTTGAAAAACATGGTCCCTTACCTCCCAAATTTGCGCGCTGCCCCTGTCTTTGGACTTAAGGGACCAGACCGTGTGGTAGATTTTCTCAGTATGATGCAACTCTTCGAAATGTCGCCCCATAAAAGTTTTTTCTTTGAAACAAACAAATAAAACAACCTTCGATTGTGAGTTAAATGGTCGATGAAATGTTAGCTTAACGCAGCACTGTCAACACATATTCACAATTTTTTCTTAGTTTCAATTAAAATATTCAATTTTTGTAGTATCATATAATACAAAATATCGAAATATATGTCGAAATTGTGGCAATTTCAAATTTGAATGTTTTCCTCAAATTCTGGCTTTAAATTCGAAATTTCGACTTTGTCTAGTCGAAGTTGTCTAGGCTCAAAATTGGGGCCAAATTTTGGGGTTGCATTTTGTGACATGCAGTCGACCTTTGTGAATTGAAGTGATATGATTACAGCTGAATAACGCCGTAAATGGTCACCCAATGACAAGGTATTTACGAGAAAGTCAATTAGAGTTAGAATACCGGCGCATCCACCCCATTTTCATCTTAGTCTTGTACGTAATTGTTAATCCCTTTTTGCATTTACCGTCGATTGCTTTTGGGTAAGATCATTTTCTGAAATTTTATGGCCGTTCTGTAAGATGTTGGTAGCTCTAGCTTTGTTTAAAACTGTTTTTATAATGCAAGACATAAAAACTGATTATAAATTAAATACTTATGATAATTAAAATACAAATCTTGTTCCCTGCCACCAAGATTTCAAGGGACAAGATCTGTATTTCAACTTTTCAAGATAACCAAGGACCAGTTCGTTCTACCAAAAAAACTGTGATAATCTTTAAATTAAAACTCGAAGATACAAATACTTGATTCGATCTTGTCCTGCAATCGATCCTATTTTGCTTATCGAATCGACATTTTGCTAGTGATAAATATTTTCGGATTTTGTTTGCTTTTGAAAAACATGGTCCCTTACCTCCCAAATTTGCGCGCCGCCCCTGTCTTTGGACTTAAGGGACCAGACCGTGTGATAGATTTTCTCAGTATGATGCAACTCTTCGAAATGCCGCCCCATAAAAGGTTTTTCTTTAAAACAAACAAATAAAACAACCTTTGATTGTGAGTTAAATTACTGATGAAAAGTTAGCTTAACGCAGAACTGTCAACACATATTCACAATTATTTCAAAGTTTCAATTAAAATATTCAATTTTTGTAATATCATATAATACAAAATATCGAAATCTATGTCGAAATTGTGGCAATTTCAAATTTGACTTTTTTCCTCAAATTCTGGCTTTAAATTTGAAATTTTGACTTTGTCTAATCGAAGTTGTCTTGGGTCAAAATTGGCCCCAATTTTGGGGTTGCATTTTGTGATCTGCAGTTGACCTTTGTGAATTGAAGTGATATGATTACAGCTAAAACGTACTGTAAATGGTCACCCAAAGACGAGGTATTTACGGAAAAGTCAGTTTGAGTTAAATACCGGCGCATCCACCACATTTTCATCTTAGTCTTGTACGTAATTGTTAATCATTTTTTGCATTTACCGTTGATTGCTTTTGGGAAAGAGTTTGCTTTTTACTTTAATCTAAAGAGGCTTTTGTAAAGGAAATCTAAGAAGCTCACTTCACAATTTAATTCAAAAATATGTAAAGATTGTGGCAATTTCAAATTTGCCTTTATTCGTCAAATTCTGGCTTTAAATTCGAACTTTCGACTTTTTCTCAAAGATTCTAGAAGAATTTTTGCTTAATTTTTTTTAAAACAATTTTATTCTTAAAATTATGAAAATATTAAAAATTAAAAGGGTAAGATATGCAGGGTGGACCATAAGTAATGGTATATAGAGCGAGAGTAAATTCTTCGCATAAAAATAACGTGATTTAGTTATATTTACCTTAAACCAAAAGTTGATATTAACCAAGATGCAAGGTGACAAATTTGAAAAAAATTTGTTGATAATTTCGCATAACTAATGAACACTTTTCACTACATACAAGAAATTTGGCATACGGGGGTCTATTTGGTTATAATATTTTAATTTGCTAACAGATTGCCAGTAACTCACAGGGGGCGCACCTGTGCTATGCTGTATTATTCTAAAGTATCATAACTTTTTTGTGTCTTCATGTACACTTATTTTAAATAGATATTTTAATTTACCTATATTTTTTACGTAAAAAAGGTATACTTTCTAAATGTTGATTCAAGCAACCGTTTTGAAGATATTTGCCTTTAAAATTTGACGTACGTTTATTTCAAGTTATATAAATGTGAGTTTATCGCAATAGATTTCAAAATAAAAATAATAGAACTGACTGAAAAATAGTTTATATTATTACTTCACAGACATCATTGTTATACATATTTTTTAAATATCTAAAGCAAATTTAAATAAAATACCAAAACAAAATTCATTTTCAAAAATAAATATTCGAGAAATGACTTTTGTCATGTAAAGGGGTTGCAAACAATTAAAAATCTGACTGTCTTTTATTAGAATTTATATCCAAATATCTGCTTTGACCACCCAGACTAATAAAATTTTCTTGTGCGGACTCAGCGATCATATTTCACATCTCTATGTTAGAAAATAAATTATGTCCTAATTTTTTGCATTTTCTTTATTGAGATTTTCAAAATTTGGGTAATAATATTAGTAGTAAAGGAATATTTGACATGAATTACGTTAAAGGCTGCCTAATTATTACATTTTTTTCAAGCCTAATTCCAAAATTTAATATTTTAAGTAAAAATAATTTAAAACGAAGGCACTTCAAATTTAAAGGCAAATATCTTGAAAACGATTGCTTGTATAAACTTTCAGAAAGTTTACCTTTTTAACGTAAAGAATATGAAGAAATAAAATTACCTATTTAAAATTAATATACATGGGTACACAAAAAAGTTATGATGATTTAGAGTGATGCAGGATAGCGCAGGTAGCGCCCCCTATTAACTATTGGTAATATGTTAGCAAACTAGAGTTCTTTGACTTAAGAAACCTCCTTGTGCCAAATTTCGTGCCTATATTACAATTTATTCAATAGTCATACGAAATATTGGAAATTTTTTTCAACTTTGACACCCTCTATCTCTGTTAATATCAACTTTTGGTGTAAGGTAATTGTAGCTAAATCACATTTTTTATGATAAATCTACTCTTGCTCTGTGTACCATTACATATGGTCCAGCTTGTATATTTTTCAAAAAAAATATCCCGAAATATTTTCTAATATAATTCCCTTCATTATTATTAAAAATTTAGAGGTTTTTTTTATCAAAATTTAAACTTTTCCTCAAAATAAAAAGTTCGCACTTTTAGTTTTTACATGTTTACCTATTTTGATTCCAATATCAATATTTAGGCTTTTTTCTCCAAATTTTACAAACACTTTTCTGTTCTGCAATTTGTATTTTAGTTTGAAGTTATTCCCGAAATGTTGGGATTTGTTATTTATGTATTACTAGCATCGCTTGGGGTCGAAATTTGACTGAAAACAAATACATGTTTGTATGCAATTTTTAACTCTTGCTTTGATGATTTGAGGAAAAGAATGGGGATATGAAAAAGTCTGCTCTTTTTTAAAATGTCTCATTTGTTATCGACAATTTTGACAATTAAAAATTTAAAATATTGAAATTTTTGATGAAAGTGAAGAAGAACAGTCTTTTTAAAATCGACATTTTGAAAAAATAAAAAACTGCTAAAACTTACCAAGAAAAAATTTCTAGAATCTGTTGAAAAAAATAACATTTTGAAGAAAAAAATCGAAATTTAAAAATAATAAGAAAATAACAAAATTCTGAAAAAAGTTAAATTTTGAAAGATTTAAAATTTTAGAAGTTTAAAGATTCAACAAAAAGTAAATATTTTAATAAGTCAAAAGTGTCCGAAAAAGTAAATTTTCTGAAAAGTCAAAATCTTCAAGTAAAGTAATAATTGAGGGAACAAATCAAATTTTTGAAAATCGATCAAAACTGCAAAAAAAAGAGAAACAAAAATGTGGACATTTTTAAAAGTCGAGAATTTACGATAAAATCAAAAACTCAGAAGAGACGTGTGAGTTCAAGGAATAATTTTTGCTTATTTCTTGCCTTTGGGGGATGGTTTTAATCTTCTTTATGTAAAGAAAGTCATCTATCCTTCTAGAAAACGATTGTGTGTCCGAAAAAGTAAATTTTCTGAAAAGTCAAAATCTTCAAGTAAAGTTAAAATTGAGGAAACAAATCAAATTTTTGAAAATCGATCAAAACTGCAAAAAAAAAAAACAAAAAAGTGGACATTTTTAAAAGTCGAGAATTTACGATAAAATCAAAATCTCAGAAGAGACGTGTGAGTTTTAGGAATAATTTTTGCTTATTTCTTGCCTTTGGAGGATGGTTTTAATCTTCTTTATGTGGAGAAAGTCATCTATCCTTCTAGAAAACGATTGTGTGTCCGAAAAAATAAATTTTCTGAAAAGTCAAAATCTTCAAGTAAAGTAAAAATTGAGGAAACAAATCAAATTTTTGAAAATCGATCAAAACTGCAAAAAAAAGAGAAACAAAAAAGTGGACATTTTTAAAAGTCGAGAATTTACGATAAAATTAAAATCTCAGAAGAGACGTGTGAGTTTAAGGAATAATTTTTGCTTATTTCTTGCCTTTGGGGGATGGTTTTAATCTTCTTTATGTGGAGAAAGTCATCTATCCTTCTAGAAAACGATTGTGTGTCCGAAAAAGTAAATTTTCTGAAAAGTCAAAATCTTCAAGTAAAGTAAAAATTGAGGGAACAAATCAAATTTTTGAAAATCGATCGAAATTGCAAAAAAAAGAGAAACAAAAAAGTGGACATTTTTAAAAGTCGAGAATTTACGATAAAATTAAAATCTCAGAAGACACGTGTGAGTTTTAGGAATAATTTTTGCTTATTTCTTGCCTTTGGGGGATGGTTTTAATCTTCTTTATGTGGAGAAAGTCATCTATCCTTCTAGAAAACGATTGTGTGTCCGAAAAAGTAAATTTTCTGAAAAGTCAAAATGTTCAAGTAAAGTAAAAATTGAGGGAACAACTCAAATTTTTGAAAATCGATCGAAATTGCAAAAAGAAGAGGAACAAAAAAGTGGAAATTTTTAAAAATTCAGATTTTACGATAAAATCAAAATCTCAGAAGAGACGTGTGAGTTTAAGAAATAACTTTTGCCTATTTTTTACCCTTGGGGGATGGTTTTAATCTTTTTTATGTGGAGAAAGTCATCGCATCCTTCTAGAAAACGATTTTGTGTCACATTTACTCAAAAGTTTGACATATTTTTAGCCTTTGGAACAAAGTTTCGCTTAGCTTTAACTTCTTTTCCGTGTTTACTTAACTCTAGTGGGGAGTGTTTTTAGGGTGTCAAGCTTCACTTGCTTTCTCTGGTCGATCATTACTTCTAGAGATGGTCGCTCATATTTTGCTTGTGGTGAACCATTTTGCTTCTTCTTTGCAAATGCAGTTAATTCTCTTCTATCCCTGGAAGAAAATGTTGCTGTTTTTCTAGTACTGTAAGAAATTTGAGCTTTATTTTGTGGTACTGTTGCACGTTATTGGTTCGAAAATTAAAACTTGGTGAATTGTAACCACTTTAACTTTAGGTTAAAGATGAAATTGCAAGTTTAGCATTACAATTTAAGGAAAAAAGTAAAAACAACTGAAAATTAAACATTTTGAGAGATAGAAATAATAAAAATTCTAGAGAGAACCCCACGATTTCTGAATTTAAAGAAAAAAGTCCCAATTTCTAGTTCTATATCTTATAGAGTCGATATCTATATCTAGCCGATACCTTATTAGGCTTAAAAAAATCTCAAATATCACTAAAAGTTTATAAAAAATCAATGTCAAATGAATTTCAATGTTGAAAAAATTCTTGCCAATTATAGGGGCCAGGAAAACGACGAGTTTGAATTTAGACTAAAAGTTTGGAAATAATAATAACAAAAATAAACGTTTGTATTGGAAAAACTAAAAATAAATGGACAATTTAACTTTACCTGACAAAAAAATCTGAAAAAAACCTTATGATCTGTATAGTGAAAATCTTTGCAAAAAGGTCGAAATATAAAAAAATTTTTGGCTAATAATGAAAAATTGGAAGTTCAAAATGGGATTTTTTTAAAAAAGTTTTACCATTTCATTTTTCTTCTTAAAAGTTTGATGTTATTTTCAAAATTTCGGCTCTAAGCTATAATATCAAAACAGTCTACATTTTTTCTTGCAGTTTTGACTTTGAAATTTAAAATAGTAAGATTTTAAAAGAACTCTTGGGTAAAGAATATCCTCTTTCAAGGTCGATCTTTTAAAAAAATGTAAAGCATTAAATGCATTTAAAAAATTTCAGAAAAATATTGAAATTTTGAGAACAACTCAGCATGGTAAAAGAATTTAGTTTTCAGGTTAAAGACAGTTCAGGATTTTGAATTTGGAACAAATTTTGGAAAAAAAATATTACGAAATTCTAGAAAAAAAAAAGACGAAATATTGAATTCGAATTACAAAATGTGGTCGAAATTTTAAAAAGAATCGAAGTTTTGGGATAAAAAACCTTTTAGTGGGTGGCCAAGGGGACATAACCGAGTCAAGGACAAAAAAGTTTGGGAAACGCTGCTAGATAAAATCTAATCTCGAGTCGACAAAGGAACAAAGGAAGTCTAAAATTAAGTCAACGTAAAAACTTTGAACGAAAAACCAAATTTATTAAAAATGTCCCCAACAAATTTTTTGAAAACTGCAAAATGTTTCTCGAATTGAACTTTTTTTCACGAAATTTCGTATTAAATTTCAAACTTTATTCATGTAAACTTTCAGAGTCTCTAAAAAATGTGAACTTTGTTGGCAAAATGCAAAGTTGAGTTGGGAATTTTTAAATTTAAAAATGGGAGACTTTTTTTTACAAATACCTGGCTTTTACAAATACTTTTTCTGGTGCAAAAATTGAAATACAAATCTTGTCCCCCTGAAGCCAAGAAAGATTAAAAAAATAACAAAGTTTGCTCTATCGCGTTTCGATAGCAGTTTTTTTTACAAATTCCTGTCTTTTACAAATACTTTTCCTGGTGCAAAAATTAAAATACAAATCTTGTCCCCCTAAAGCCAAGAAAAATTAAAAAAAATAACAAAGTTTGCTCTATCGCGTTTCGATAGCAGTTTTTTTTACAAATTCCTGTCTTTTACAAATACTTTTTCTGGAACAAAAATTAAAATACAAATCCTGTCCCCCTGAAGTCAAGAAAGATTAAAAAAAATAACAAAGTTTGCTCTATCGCGTTTCGATAGCAGTATTTCTTCAGAGAGATCTTCTTGCGGTGCCTATTCGCTCCGAATGTTGGCAACTAGCTCCTACTTTATTGGTAGCTGCGCGGTTCTGAGGGCATGAGATTCGTCATCGTCCTGGTCCTTTCTTATCAAAGATTTTCCCTTGCAATTTCCTTGAGAGATATTTCAGTTTTTGTGGAACGGACTGGTCCTTGGTTATCTTCAAAAATTGAAATACAAAAGTTGTCCCCTGGAACCAAGAAAGATTAAAAAAACACAACAAAGGTTGCTCTAATGCGTTTCGACAGCCCAGCTATCATCTTAAGAGAAATACTGGTATAAATATCTCTCTAAAGATGATAGCTTGGCTATCGAAATGCGTTAGAGCAACACTTCATTTCCAAACTTATTGTTATGGGCTTATCGGTTCGATTGATTAAACATGATGGATTATACCACTTTATTACCAAATTAACTCGGCACACTTCAACTGAACAGTAACTCACTACTTATTTACTAATTGCTAACCCACTAACTACACTGCCTTCTAACTCGAGGGAAAGCTGACCGCCTTTTATAGTTTTGGCCCCCGGCTTCTAGAACTTTTCGGCAGATAAGGCTTATCGTTCCCGAAATTTCTGAAACGCTTATCTGCCGTTTGTTTCGTTATCGCGGCCGCTTTCCCCTAATCAAATCCTTCTAGAAACTTTTTTTATTTACTAAATTGTACAATTCTATTCTAAATTCTATTCCATCTATTTCCATTGCGTTACATTATTTTGGAACACTACAATTATAACTCACTTAACTAACAGACTATCTGATTAACTAACTGATTAAGGGAAAGACGACCGCGTATTTGTAGGTGCCGTTCCGGTTTCTAGAACGGATCTCCGTACAGATAAGACTTATCGCTTACGAAAAGGTCTAGAGCGTTTATCTGCCGTATGATTCATTCTCGCGGCCGCTTCCCATTATCAAATATTTCCAGAGGGTTCCTTACACAATCACTGATACAAATTTTATAATTACATTTTGTTACAATATTTTAGGAAATTATTTCATGTTCCTTTTGTCTTCTTGACGACTACTCTCATTTACTTTGGATACCACTTTTGCTCCTTCGTTTTAGAAAAGGAGTTTCACACGTCAGAGATTATTTTGACAAACTTTTTATGTTTATTTTGTTCATGGAGAGGATTTTTAGATTTTTTTTTTACTTTTGTAGATGATTTTTGTTTTATTTTTAAAGCGGAGTTCTGCATCTTAGTCCTAGAAGTAATGTTTACTTTTTTTACATTTTAGAAGATCCAAATCCGTGAATCCCCAAAGAAAAAACTTTGTCCTTGCTTTGTTTGCACCAGACAAACACCTTTGATAGAATCAGGGGTCGCTTCAATTATCCTATTGATATAATTGTGACACAAATCTCAAGGATTTAAATCACTTCGTAAATGGCACATGATTTTTTTCATCCAATGGAATATTTTTTTATCCAATGGAATGTTTTCTTTATCCAATAAAATGTTTTTTTAATTAACGAGTATGAATGCTTCCCTTGCCACCTTGGTGGCTTATTAAGTGAAAACCAGGTGCAAATGGACACTCCAATTTAGCTTGAAAGCCGCGGGAGGCTTATCGCCTCCAGGATTATTTATTATTGGTTACTGTTTGGAAGCATTAAATGTTGAATAAAGATAACCCATATGCTCACGAAGCGTCTCAGGTAATTGTTGCAAATAACGATACACCTAACATACGATGATCCGTCTTATCATACCAGCATGGAAATGTCCGTAACGTATAAAGCATTAAATTTACATTAATAAGATTGTGGGAACAGGTGGTGAAGGTTTTTTAAAATAGGAAACTTAAGTAGTCTATTTAAAAACAGTTTTTTAGGGGTGGGTACTTTAAAAGAAAAAAAATAGAACCCTTATAGCAGGCCCGTAACCAGGGGGAACGGCTAGGGGGCTGCAGCCCCCCCCCCCGAAAATTTTTGGCTTCACACTAGATAGATTTGAACTTTCCAAATGTGCGACCTTTTTAAAAACCATTTTTAATGGATCATTTTGTTTTCGTACTGAAATGCAAGGATGTTTTATTTTTCAAATTTGGCTGCATTTCTTATTATTAGAGACCGGATTTTAAGCACAATCAAGTAAGATAAAAAGGTGAGCAAAATGTTAAATTAGGCACAAACGAAAAGCTACAGAAGACACCAAAAAGGTAAAATACTCTAAAAAAAAAAGGCATTAACAGGCCAAAACGCACAATTAACAAAAAAAATAAAAAATTTTGATATCTCAGTCGAAATTAAAAAATATAATAGATTTTAGTTTATACTCAGGATATTCAGAAGGAGTATATTATTTTCAAATGAAGAAGTTCCTAAAATTTCGAGTTCATTCTCGAATTTTCGCCCTAAATCTTAAAATTTTTAGTTTAAACTCATTCGATTTTTTTCCAATATTTTGACATTTAAATCTGAAATTTCGTTTCTAGGAAAATTTAAACTTTTCTTGAAATTTCTTTTTTTTATTTGAAATTTCAGTCTTACGTTTTGAATTTTATTAAAATAATGTTGAATTTGCAAGTTTTTCAAGCTTAAACTCCCTATTTTGAAAAACAATTCTAATTTTGGGAAGAACTAAAAATTTATACAAGCGATTTTTTGAGATTTAACACTAAATTTTGAGAAAAACTTGGATTTTGCAATAATAGTTGTACAGTTTTAGAATTTAAAAAATTACGTTTTGAATTTTATTAAAATAATGTTGAATTTGCAAGTTTTTCAAGCTTAAACTCCCTATTTTGAAAAAAATTTAAAATTTTGAGAAGAATTGGAAATTTATACAAGAGATTTATCACCAAATTTTGAGAAAAACTTGGATTAGTTTTACAGTTTTGGAAATTAAAAATTTAAATTTTAAATTCGGTTTTTGAATAAAATTTTGAATGCTAGGCCCTTTACTAAAAAATTAAAATATCTTACAAACCATTATTTTGAGAAGACATTTTTTAATAAGTTATTTTTATGAATTTCTTCTTTAATTTTTCTAACATGGCGATTGAACTTTAAAAAAATATCTAAAATCTCGATTCTTTTATAAATTTCGAGTTTTACAGAAAACTTGAGCATTTTTAAGTTGAAATATTTAGGAATTTTTTAATAACTTTAACTCATCAGCATAATTCGAAATATTTAATTTGTTCAAAAAGTTTTAACTTCATAATAGAAAATTTCGAAATTTTTTGTCATGAAGTTGATTTGTTTATATTTCGACTACGATTTCAAAAATTCGACTTTTTTTTCCAAAATTCGAATTTCAAGTGAAAATTTCCAAAAAAATATTGAAATTTCCATCTTAATTATCAAATTTTAACTTTAATTAACAATTTATTGTACTTTTAATCACATTTCTATGTTAGTTATCAAATTTCAACTTTAATTAACAATTTATTGTACTTTTAATCACATTTCTATCTTAGTTATTAAATTTCAACTTTAATTAACAATTTATTGTACTTTTAATAACATTTCTATCTTAGTTATCAAATTTCAACTTTAGTTAAGAATTTATTGTACTTTTAATCACTTTTAAATTCATATTTTTAAAAAAACTTGATTTATAAAATTTTTACAACTTTTTACCACGAGTTTAAAAATGTCAAGATTAAAGTCGAAATTTTGAAAAAAAAAATGAGCTTAATGACTTTAGTTAATTTTTCAAAATTTTTACATTAGCACTAATTCAAAATTCAGGCTTTTTCAAAATATTTTGACTTTCTTTCTAGACATTGAATTTATAGAAAATCTCCTGGCCATTTTGAGAAAACACTAAAAGTTTCAGGAAATATTAAAGTTTATTTTTTAAATTTTGTTTCAAGACAAAATGTTGAGTGTTATTAGTTTTTGTTAATAGATTTTATTATTTGGAAATGAGAGATTTTTTGTTAGAAAATTTTGACTTCAAACCTTTTTTTTCAAAAATTGTCGTCTATTTTTTCTTCGGATTTAAAGAGTAATTCTAAATATCAACTTACTTTTTAAAATTTCAAATTTAAAAAACTAATAATTTTGAGTTCGAACAGGTCACATTAAGAATTAACATATCGTAATTTTGTTCGGAAATTCAAAATTTTTAAAAATGTTAATATTTTCGGAAATGTTTAATAAAAGGAATTGTGGTTATTTTTAAGTATAACACGGTCGTAATTAAACTTTTTCTAGAACCAGTTTGTCCACTTTAAATGTAGACTTTTCTAGACAAATTCCAAATTCAAAAAACTCAAGATTAAGTTCAGAATTTCGATATCAGAAATGTTTCACAAAAATGTTGGCGAAACTTTCAGGTTTCTAGAAAGAATTGATGTTTAAAAAAATATTTGTGGGTTTGAAGTAAATACCAAAATTTTAAACTTTGAATTTTGAGAAAAAAAAGTAAAAGTATTAACATACTTCGCATTTATCAAAAAATCTAATTCAAATTAAAAATTTCCAAAAAAGGTGGAAATTTTGAGTTTAAAGGTAAAACTTATAAAAAAAACGATCAATAACTTTATAGCAAAAACTTTTTTTCGAAATTCGGAAGAATCAAATGCACTTCGACATTGCAAATTCAGATAGCAACAATAATTCCCAAAATTATCCAAAATAAAAATCGTAGGAATGGAAGTTGTTGCCAGTTAGAAAAAGAGTTGGACGCTAAGAGGAAACTTACTTAAAAACTTAAACTAACTTAAACTTAAAAACATCTTATCTTCCACAATTTAGAAAGAATATCCAAATTCTAAATGTTCGGATACAAACTTTAAATTTGAGATAAAATTTAAAATAATGAATTTAATCAAAATTTGAAAAAAATTAAAAAAAAATTTTTCTCCAGCTGACTTCAAACTATGTCTTTAAATAGAGCACTTTCTATAGGAATTTTTCATACACAAGTGCAGGTTATAGAAGACAGTTTAAAGATAAATTTTAGAAAAGAAATATCTTTCGAGTAATTTTATCATCCTACCCATACATCTGTTTTTATTTAGAAATTAAATTAAGATAAATAAGCAACGTTGTTTTTAAATTACTTTGTCTGAATGTTAGAAGAGTTGGACTCTAGAAATGGTTTTAGTGCAATTTTTTATATTTTAGTATACTTATATACAATAATAATATTAATAGTAAAGTAGTATTGGACCGTGGCTTCTTAGCTCTAACCTAGACGCAAACAAAGACTAGGTAGTTTTAGCAGAAGGATCGCAGCCCCCCCGAAAAAAAATCCTGGTTACGGGCCTGTCTTATAGTCCCACTCCGTCTACCACCAGGCACGTAGCCAAGGGGGGGGTCCAAGGGGTCCGGACCCTCCCCGAAAAGAATATTCCCCAAAAAATTTACGAAGATACGAATTGAAATATCAGTAGAAAAACGACTGATTGTATATTTAAGCATGTAAATAATTTTCGAAATTGCCAACTATTGAGCTTATGATGAGCAAAATAGCTATGTAGACATTTTAATAAAAATTGGCAATGAGCTTAAGGCTTCCCAATACATGCACCAACCCTTTTACAATTTAATATTGACACTAAGCAGTAGGCTACGTTCAGTAATTTCAATTTTTTATTACCCCAAATTTCGGCTTTCTTGACATATGTATGCATGGAGTAGAATTTTCGAGAAAAAAGTCGAAATTTTGAGTTTAAAGTCTACATTTTACAAAAGCATAGGAAGGCATTGATTAAAAAAAATTATATTTAAAAATTTCGACATTTTACAAAAGCGTAAAAAGTACACTGATTATAAAAAAAAATGTTTAGGGATTTCGACTTTTTTGTCAAAAGTTCGGTTTTTTTTAAATGTCGATTTTTTTTTCGAAATTTCGGCTTTAAACTCGAAATTTCGACTTAACACTCAAAATTTCGACTTTTTTCTCAAAAATTCGACTTTTTTCTTGACATTTCTACTTTCTTCTTAAAATTCCGAGACTAATGTCGAAATTTCAACTTAAATATCGAAATTTTTTTTCGAATAAGTCAAAATTTCTACACTATGGTCAAATTAGGCAGATGACAGTTGCGTCCCACCGCTCCTCTTTCCCAACAATCTTGACAGTTTGTAGTGGGGTGCGTTCAATAACTGCTATTTTTAGTTAGCAAATTTTGATCTTTTATTTAGAAATTTCGAGATGAAAGTTGAAAATTCGAATAAAAAATCGAAACTTCGTGATTAAGATCAAAATTTCGAGAAAAAAGTCGGAATTTGAAGAAAAAAAGTCGAAATTTCGAGAAAAAGGTAGAAATTTCGAGAAAAAAGTCAAAGTTCGAGCAAAACGTAAGTCGAAATTTCGAGAAAAAAGTCGAAATTTGAGAAAAAAGTCGAAATTTTTAGAAAAAAAGTCGACATTTTGTTTAAAGCCGAAATTTCAAGAAAAATGTCGAAATTTCGATATTAAGGTTAAAATTTCGAGAAAAAAATCGATATTTGAAAAAAAAGTCTAAAATTGGGAAAGAAAAAATGAAATTTTGGGAAAAAAGTCGAACTTTTCAGATTAAGGCCGAAATTTCGAGAAAAAAGTCGAAATTTGAAAATAACATCGAAATTTCGAGAAAAAGTTGAAATTTCGAAATATTTCGAGCAAAAATTCGAAATTTGATAATAATGTCGAAATTTCGAGAAAAAAGTAGAAATTTCGAAATATTTCAAGCAAAAAGACAAAATTTTGAGAAAAAAGTCAAAATTTGCGAAAAAAATCGAAATTTCGATAAAGAAAGGTCGAAATTTCGATAAAAAAAGGGTCAAAATTTTGAGTATAAAGTCGAAATTTTGAGAGAAATGTCGAAATTTCGATATTAAGGTCAAAATTTTGAGAAAAAAGTCGATATTTTAGAAAAAAGTCGAAAATTGAGAAAAAAAAAATGAAATTTTGAGAAAAAAGTCGAACTTTTCAGATTAAGGCCGAAATTTCGAGAAAAAATTCGAAATTTGATAATAACGTCGAAATTTCGAGAAAAAAGTAGAAATTTCGAAATATTTCAAGCAAAAAGACGAAATTTTGAGAATAAAGTCGAAATTTGCGAAAAAAATCGAAATTTCGATAAAGAAAGGTCGAAATTTTGATAAAAAAAGGGTCAAAATTTTGAGTATAAAGTCGAAATTTTGAGAGAAATGTCGAAATTTCGATATTAAGATCAAAATTTTGAGAAAAAAGTCGATATTTTAGAAAAAAGTCGAAAATTGAGAAAAAAAACGAAATTTAGAGAAAAAAGTCGAACTTTTCAGATTAAGGTCGAAATTTCGAGAAAACGGTCGAAATTTCGAGAAAAAGTCGAATTTTCTAGAAAAAAAGTCAAAGTTTGAGAAAAACGTAAGTCGAAATTCCGAGAAAAAAGTCGAAATTTGAGAAAAAAGCCTAAATTTTGAGAAAAATGTCGAAATTTCGATATTAAGGTTAAAATTTCGAGAAAAAAGTCGATATTTCAGAAAAAAGTCTAAAATGGAGAAAAAAAATGAAATTTTGAGAAAAAGGTTGAACTTTTTAGATTAAATTCGACGAAAATTCGACGAAAAAGCCGAAATTTGAAAATAACGTCGAAATTTCGAGAAAAAAGTTGAAATTTCGAAATATTTCGAGCAAAAATTCAAAATTTGAGAAGAACGTCGAAATTTCGACAAAAAGTAGAAATTTCGAAATATTTTGAGCAAAAACATGAAATTTCGAGAAAAAAAGTCGAAATTTGCGAAAAAAGTCGAAATTTCGATAAAAAAGGTCGAAATTTTGAGTATAAAGTCGAAATTTTGAGAGCAATGTCGAAATTTCTATATTAAGGCCAAAATTTCGAGAAAGAAGTCGAAATTTGAGAAAAAAAAAACGAAATTTCGAGAAAAAGGGCAAAATTTCGAGAAAAAAATCAAATTTTGAGAAAAAAGTCAAAATTTTGAGAAAAAAGTCAAATTTTTGAGAAATAAAGTCGAAATTTAAGAAAAAAATCTAAATTTCGAGAAAAATGTCGAAATTTCGAGCTTAAAATGGAAATTTGAGAAAAAATGTTGAAATTTCTTAAAATGACATTTTTTTAATCGATGTCTTTTCTACGCCTTTGTAACATTTCGAAAAAGTGGAAATTTCCAGAAAAAAGCCAAAATTTCCAAAAAGAGCTCTCTTTTAGAGATTTTGATTGTAATTTGTGATTATGTTTTTTTTTAAACTTCGAGCTTCCAGAAATATGTTTCACAAATGTTTTACTTAAGACTTAAATTATTTTCTAAAATTTGCAATTATTAATATTATTATTTTCGCGATTTATTTTTGAGGGAAAAACTTAAACTAAATATTGGCTGCAAATATAAAGGAAATTACACTATTTTTTAGGTGCAGTTTCATAAATTTTCTATACATTTCAATGTTTTTCGAAATTTCGATTATTTTTAGAAATTTTCGAAATATCAACTTCTTTTGTAAAATTCTTTCCACTTTCTTTTAAATTTTGATTCAAATTCAACATTTCAACTCTTTTGATAAACAAATTTATACGTATTTTGACCTTATTTTCAAAATATTCATTTTAGTTTAGTTTAGTTTTAAGTTTGCACTTTTAATTTTCCTTTTATTTAAACAAAATTTTCAGTTGATATTCTAACTTTTAATATTTTTGAGACTTAATTTTTATTTAACATTTTGAAATAATTTAGAAATATCTACATTTTTATTTTGCCATTTCGACTTTAAGATCGAAATTTCTAAAAAATGATTTTATAAATTTCGATTTTCTAAAAATTTTCTTTGCAGTTTAGCTCGAAATATTTTTTATAATGTTAGCGTTTTTTTTATTTAAAATTTTAATTTTTTCTAAAGATTTTTATTTTACAATTTCAGTTTTTTATGTTTTTTCTAATTTTTTTGCTTTGCACTAAAAATTGTGTTTTTTGTTTCAAATTTTAATCCTAGTCACGAAATTACTACTTTTTTGAACAAATTTCGAGTTTAAACCCAAAAGTCTTGCTTCATCAGATAACTTTCGGTTTTTTCTCAACAACTCAACATTTTGAGTTTTAAAAAAAATGTACCTCAAACTTCGACGCTTCTGGATTTTTAATGGTAAAGTTCTTTTCTTTTTCATCCTTTTAATTTTTCGTCCAAATTTTCCGCTTTTCCTGAATATTTTTAAAATAAATTCAAAGTTTCGACAAAAATCGAAATACAAATTAAAATGAAAGCTTCTATTATTTTTTTTTTATTTCATCCTTAATGTCTAATATTCCTAATTTCATCTTTGATTTCAAATTTTATGCTGCTCTGAAAAGTTCAAAAATCAGTTATTTTGAAAAAATTACTGGGTAATTCTAAAAACAATTTTAAAGTTTAAATTTGAAAGATTTAAATATCGAGACTGAAGTCGAACTTTCGAGTTTCGAATTACAGTCCAAATTTCAAAGTTAAGATTAGAAATTTTATGCAAAAATAAAAAATGAGCACTAAGTAAAAGACCAAGACGTTTATTGATTTAACAACTCAGCTTTATCTATAAATTTTGTAATATTGCTTTTTTCGAAGAAGTTTCTGTGTCTTTAACCTAAAAAAAGGGGAGGGGGAGTTGGACCCCCCCACCGAACGAAAATCCTGGCTACGTGCCTGTCTACCACATAGAGGTTTTTTTTTCTAAAACTATGTATGTAGGAATTTAAACTTTATCACAATATTAGTT
This sequence comes from Dastarcus helophoroides, assembly GCA_028583605.1. Taxonomy (NCBI): domain Eukaryota; kingdom Metazoa; phylum Arthropoda; class Insecta; order Coleoptera; family Bothrideridae; genus Dastarcus; species Dastarcus helophoroides. The sequence continues at coordinate 9,141,614 of CM053336.1, read as the reverse complement.
CTTGCTAACCTACTCAAATATCGTTAGTCAACGACTGGTAAAATAAAATAGTTTATCATAAAATGGGAGACGGCTTAGTCACTGAAAAATTAAGTTTTATATAATTAATATGTTGCGAGCTACCTCTTAGGGTCTAAAATATACCTTTTTATATTTTTTGGTCCAGTGCCAGAGATTTTAATGATACAGCTCAATATCTGCAAGAAATCAAAGGTTCCCTCTAGTATCTTAGGTTTATAAAGATAAAATTTAATTGGGGTCATAGATTATCGAAAAATTGCACGTTTTTTTTTTCAATATTGTTATAATTTAATTGGTCAATTGTTATAGTTGTTAATAAAAAATATTTCATGTAAAAATAGGTGATTGCTTTCTAAGTCTTTTTGCCCTATATAGCTTAAAATATAGAACTTGTCCCCTGAAACCAAGAAAGATTAAAAAACACAACAAACGTTACTCTAGGGACAAGTTCTGTATATCAATTTTTGAAGATAACCAAGGACCAGTCCTTTCCACCAAACCCTATATAGCGTTAATTTTTTTAAAGAAAACATTTTACTTAAATGAGGGATAGGGTGGAGATCAAATTACATTATTTAATTTGGATGAATATTTTCGGAGTTAGCATAGGTTTATTATATGAAACACATTGCGGTTTGAACCGACCATTTTTGTTGCAATCCAAGGCGATCTCTTAAACTGTGTTAGTCATTGCGAATTGCGAATGAAAGCTCTTGAGACATTATCAATAGCGTCACCATTTTCGTAAATATAGCGACTGACTATATTTTTCCTTTTTTTTTTTGGTATCTCTTTGAAAATGATAGTTTGGGTGTCGAAAGGCGTTAAAGCAACCTTTGTTGTGTTTTTAATCTTTCTTGGTTTCAGTGGACAAGATTTGTATTTCAATTTTTGACCGACTAGAGAAAAAAAGGTGTTCAAATAGACAATTTTTTACTTTTAATTATCAGACAAGAAAATTTGGATATTTTAATATTCGTAAATAGTAAAAATGATTCAATTTGGGTTATTAACTGGTAACTCTAGTAATTGGTTCGGAACCCTAATTATGCGAGTCAAATTCACTCTTGGCTAATTTATTTTTAAAAATAATTGCTCATCTGCGAAAACAATTTATCGCCTTCGGTAATAATTGATCCAAAAAAACAACAACCAAAGTTACCAAACGAAATAGTGATCACAATGCAACGATTTTTGATCAAATTAAATTTGAAATCAGGTCGAAATATTGAAGTTAGTGGCTGCTAAGATGTCATCTCAGTCATAGCGAATTAGAAAAGCACTAAAATGTGGCGATAGGCAAAACTAAATCTAGTTTATAAGCTATTAAATTAGTGTTGGAATAATCGAAGGATTTTCAGAATCGAATACATTGAATTCGAATAAGTATTCGAATACAAAGAATCGAATTATGGGATAATAAAATACCTACTAGAAAAATTGTCTCGGCGGCCTATTCGAGGCATGTGGTGGCGAGATATGACTTTCGATTTCACTACTTCCGTACCTATGCCCATAATTGGTAATTTCCTAATTGAATGTATATAAATTTCTTAATATAAATAAATCTTAAAGCTTTAGAATTCACATACGTATCTTTAACTTTGATTGGATTCGCATATTGGAACTGTATTTCCAGATATTGCTAAATTTCATTATTAAAATTGAGAGCCAGATTTTAAAAAGTACTTAAGCATTTCGTTATTTAATAATTTTATGAGAAGGATGAAGACATAAATTAAAAATTAGATACATATTCAAATGCAGGAGTGGGCGAGCATAATGCGTAACCAACCATCCCGAATAAAAATGATCTCGAATCAGTGGCGGCTAGTAGCTAAGGGGTTGCTGCGATGGTGTTTGTGTGTTAAAATTGTGTAAAAGCAAATGAGTTCAGAAAATTAATAACAAATCAGCTCTGTTGCTTCTCAATGAACCTCCAATAGAAACCTCAACTTCAGGAAAAAAGGCAAAATTCGGGGAAAAATTGGAATTTTGTGATTAAACAATAAATTTTATCTGTTTTTTAGAAACTTTCCTGAGCTTGAAATATATTTTTTTTAAATAGATATTTTTTTTTCTTTTTAAACATAAACTTATTGAAAAAAATGTCGAATTAAAACTAAAAATTAAGAAATAGTATCTATTTTTAAAATTGTTCGAAGTTTTGAGACAAATTTCGAATAATCATTTGGAGTTCAATTACAAATACATTCCCAAAATGTGAATTTTAATTACAATCGACCTCACGCTGAAATATTTGATCTTTGAAGTTTCTCTGGGAACTTTAAAATTACTAGAAAAAATTTAAATTAGAACATTAAATTGTTAATTAATTTAATATTGTGACTATTTTTAATTTCGAAATTTCGACTTTTCTAGAAATGTTGACTCATTTTTGAAAATTTCAATAAGTCCTACTTGAAAAGTCGAAATTTTGAGAATATTTTTGACAATTAATTTATTCCTTATTATTTATTACTTTTTTCAAAAAATTTATAAACCAATAAAAAATTTCTAGAAATGTTGTCTGCTTTTTCTCCAAATTTTGAGCTTAATCTTTAAATTTCAATATATTTTTTATCGCAATTTGAAGGACAGTTCTAGAAAAATTGGAAATTTCGATTCAGAATTTTCTTCGGTTCTACAATAGTGGTAAGTTTTTTTTAGTGAAATATCAAATCGCAAAAAAGTTGAAATTTAGAAGGTTCATTTTTTCTTGAAATTCAACATTTATGTCAAAATTGAACTTTTTTTTTAATTTCTTCGTTTTTTTTCCAAAATGTTGACATTCTTAGAGAAATTTCAGGGTTTTTTTTAAAATATTTTTTGTCAAAAATTTGTATGTAAAGAGAAGATAAAAGCAATCACTAAACATGTACTTAATCGATTTTAAAAATATGAACCCCAAGCGGGGTGAAAAACGATATTTAACTGAACATTCAAATTTAAAATTTTCTTTTACAAGCCAAAAATTGGGTTTTGGAAAACAATTTTGCTCGAACAAGGCAACTTTGAAAAGGTCGAAATTGTCGAAAAACTTTTAAAAACAGAATTTTCAAAACAAGACGCAAGGGGCAATTGCGAAATATCATCACTTTCTTTTATAAGCTAAAAATTAGGTTTGCAATTTTGGCTCAACAAGACAAAATTTTGAAATGTTGAAAGTTTCGACAAAAATTGAAAATTTCCCTAATTAACATTTTGAAAAACTGTTTTAAAAAAGTCGAAATTTTTAAAAAGGGTCGAATAAAATCAAGACAAAATATTCAAAAAGGTCCAGATTTTCAAAAAAATCGAAATTTTCACAAAATGTTTCAAGTACAAGTCGAAATTCAAAAGAAAAGCCGAAATTTTGAAAATAATTCGTAACTTTCAATGGAAAAGTCAAAACCTCGAGAAAAGATCGAACATTTAAAAAATAATTGGAATTTTAAATAAAAATAAAAATCATCGAAAATCAAAATATTTCAAATTTTGAAAAATCGAAATTTTCCAAATTTTGAAAAATCGAAATTTTCCAAATTTTGAAAAATCGAAATTTACCAAGTTTTGGAAAATCGAAATTTTCTAAATTTTGGAAAATAACACCACATGAGAATAGTCGATATTAACAAGAAAAAAAATATTAAAATTCGTGAACAAATTTGTAATAAAAATCGAATTTTCAAGAAGGGTAGAATTTTGAAAGATTCAACGTTTAAAAAAATATTAACTTTCCACAAAAGTAAATATTTTCATAAAACCGTAAGTTTTTAAAACAGTGCGATTTTTTAAAAATTTCAAACTTTTCAAAAAAAGTTAAAATTGAGAGAACGATCAAATTTTTGAAAACCGGTCAAATTTTAAAAAATAGATTGTAAAATGTGGACATTTTTGAGGTTGAGATTTTGCAATTAAATCAAAAATGTCAGAAGAAGCGAAATTCTCACAAAAAGTCAAAATTTCTAGGAACATACGAACGAAATTCTTAACAAAAGTGGAAATTTTCAAATGAAGTCAAAATCTTGAAAAAGGTCAAAATTTTAAAAGATTCTAATTTTCGTTGAAAGAAAATCGAAATCTCGAGAAAAAATTTGAAATATCTGTGCAAAAAAAAACGAAATTTTAGGAAAATAATCCATCGGCTATTACTTTCATTTAAAATAAAGCAAAATGTGGAAGCAATGGAAAATTTTCTTAACACTTTTTCGTTTCTTTCCAAAATCTTGTCATTTTTATAGAAATGTGAGGATTATTTTCTAAAAGTTGTTAGTGAAAATTATAAAATGAACTTTAAAATGTCAAAATCCCGTAAAAAAACCTAACATTTTTAAAGCAAATTAAAGGAACATAAAAAATCAGGAGAAGTTGAAATTTCCAGAAAAAATTTTAAGAACAAAATTTGCTGGAAAAGTAAAAATTTCGAGAAATTTTGTTTATATAATATATTTAGAAAAATATAAATTTTCTCAACAAAAAAAAGTAAAAATATTAGAAAAACCTAAAAATTTTTCCACAATACAGTAGAAATTGCGAAATCAGGTAAAAACTTGAAGATTTGGTATTATTCTTTTTTTTTTTTTCAGGGAAATCATAATGCGAAAAGAGTTGGATACAGATTGTTGCTTGAAATTTTCATTATCTTCTCAAAATGTTGACCCTTTTAGAAAAAATTAACCTTTTTTTTCAAAACTCAATTCTTTCTCGAAATACTGATTTCTTTTTCAAAAGTTTTACAAAAGTTAGTTCTTAAAAATGCGTTTTTTCATCAAAATTAAAAATAAAAATAGATTTTAGCAGATCATAACATGAAAGGAAGGTAAAGTTTCTATAAAAGAAATCAGAGAAAATTTAAAATTTCTATAAAAATGTTTTCAAGGAAAAGTCTTCAAAAAAGACCAAACTTTTTAAGAAAAAACTCGAAAGCGGAACTGGGGGTGCTGCAGTTCATCAGTGCATATACGCGAGCCGCCACTGTCTCGAATAAAATACGCATTCAAAATGCATGTCTAAGATCTCGAATACTAGAATCGGGTACAGTATTCAACATCGGAGAAGTTAAGAATCGGATATGTAGCGTAGTTGGGAGACCGATTCTATTCACTACTCAGCATTCCAATATTTTGTTGTATCAGACTACCACAATCTCGAATACATATATTGTATTCGAATACATATTTTGTATTCGAATGCAAGCAAGTACCCGAAAACTTATGAATCATGCGATGATGAGATGTTGCTTGCGCGAGGCGAGAACCGATTCTATTCATATTCTCACTTCAACTCACGGAGTCTGGAAGTATTCGAATACTTCAGTTGAGAATCGGATGTATTCAAGATCTTGGCAGAATCGAATACATCTCACAACTTGTATTCGAATAGCCCAACATTAAATGTCTCATTATAGCCTTTCATTTTAAACTAGTCTTATGTAGGGGCATCATTTAGGTTTTGATTCAAATATGGGGATAAAATATAGCAAATTGCTGCGTTTTCTATTAAAATTCCTTTCTAAAACGTCGGACCCATTAGGTGTAATACTTGCAGCTTTTCGCAAAGACTTCCATATTTAATACATCATTTAAAAAAATGTCGTAAACATCAAGCGCAAGCAGCTGTCTGAAGAATATACATTATTGTGTTAATAAAAATATTTCTCTCGATGCTCAAGAAAAATAAGGGTGAATAATTGAATTACAATTACCCAGATAAAGATATTGAACTTTTATTAGCCACAAATGCATGCTGGTGTTTAATATTACTATTATATTTCTTAAAAAGTCTTTTCCAGCCAATTAGAAGCTAATTTCCCTATTAACTATCCTGCACCCTGTTGCTGACTGTCAATTTGAGTAATACGTTTGTCAAAACTTATCACTAATTTTATAAAATAAAATTAAAACGTATTGTGGGTTAGTAAATCGTATTTATTGATTTGGAAGTGTAATACTCACCTAAGGTTCTAAGATATCTTCTTAAAAAGATCTATTCTTGGCGCAAAGAATTAATCGAAATCTAAAAATGTATATAATTCATCTTGAGTAAATTAAGACAGGGTTCAACTAAATCGTACTTTGTTCAAAAAAAAGTTTACCAATATCCGTGGTTAATGCCATTTCATCTGGTCAAATTTAATCATGTTTAAATTAAATGTTGTGTTTAACAGAAGAGCATTTGCAAAGCATTTAACAATGCTTGTTAATATCCATTAGCGCCAAATGCCGTTGCCGTTAATGAGGCGAGTTATCAGTGAAAAATAACCGGAAATATAAAGCGCGCAAGGTGAAGGCGCAAGCTGCGGCGTTTCTTTTCAAAAAAAAAGGCGCTTCCAAGGTGATTAAGGATCACCTGGTCGCAGCTTTTGCGCTAAAAAACGCTCCCTATCACTTATCGATGGAATACTTGTGATTTAAGCAGCTTCCTTTGGCATTATTGCGCTTGACATACGATTCCACGCAGGCACATATCAATTTGAGATGGACGATATTGTAAATTGCAAGGCTGAAGCCGTCCGGCAATTACAGTAAATTACAGACACACATGTTAAGAAGTACAAACAAGCGCGCCTAGAATATGTTGATAACATGGACATAAATAATAAGGTCGCTACCTATGGCAATTACTGGGTACATTAATTGCCCAGTTCAACTGGTCGAGATATTAAGTGCTGATTTAACAACTCGCACGCAATAATGCCACATTGGACGGCACTTATTGCACTTTGTTTATGCCGGCACCGGGTCATTTTAATAACGGTCATTGTTTTCCCCGGCTTCGGTTCCGCGGTAGCACCGTCACACACCTCGACTGCGTTCGAGAGCAGATTATCGAAAATATTTAGCTGACGAATTAAGCAACCCTTAGAACATTAATTTTCAAAGTAAATAGGTAGAAGCATCGAGAAATAAATCATCGGAAATGTGCCTTCCCTGAGGTAATTCCAAAATGCTCACTGAATATTCGTTGCTTTGCCAACCACGGATTTCTCAAAAGAGGAAAAAGTAGTTAAGAAAAATTGTATGTCAATTCAATAAGAGGCAAAACTGATATGTTAGTGGAAACAAACCAGACAGTTTTCCTCAGAAACGATCCTCTTTATATGCGAAATATAAAACTCACCACGGCACAAGAGAAAACCTGAATTAAAAACATATTAGTCTTCTTTCTTGGTGAAACGGACTGGTCCTTGATTATCTTCAAAAATTGAATCACAAATCTTATCCCCTGAAACCAAAAATAGTATCTCTCTAAAGATGAGAACTTGACTGTCGGAAAGCGTTAGAGCAACCTTTGTGTGTTTGTTAATCTTTCTTGGTTTCAGGGGACAAGATTTGTATTTCGATTTTTATAAATAAGTCTTCTTTAAACATAATAGAAACGATAAAATCTTTTTAAATCTAGACAGAGCACAGTATTCTTCAAAAGTGACAGATAAGAGAAATTAATCGTCAGAAGAGTGCACAAGAAAAAATCGAGGATCTACTTTGAAGGCATAACAGAAGCAAGTATTTTCTTTAGGAATAATAGAAGCAAGTATTTTCTTTAGGAATAATAGAAGCAATAAAATCTTTTAAAAGACAGATGGAGCACAGTATCCTTCACAAGCAACAGGGAAGCAAAATTTATCTTCAGAAACAAGGCGCTAAGTATTGTAGAAGGCAAGATCGAACATCTGCTTTAAAAGAAGCTAAGAAGCAAGTGTCCTCTTCAGAAATAATAGAAATAGGAAGATCTTTTAAAAGATGGATGATGCACAGTACACTTTAAAAGTAACCACAGAGCAAACTTTATAGTTAGAAGCAAAAAGAAAGCTTCTTTTTCTTCTTCTCCTCCTCATTCTTCTCCTTCAGCTTCTTCTTCTTCTTCTTTTGCTCTTTCTTATTCTTCTTCTTTTTCTTGTTATTCTTCTTCTTCTCCTTCTCGTTCTTCTTATTCTTCTTCTTCTACTTCTCGTTCTTCTTATTCTTCTTCTTCTTCTCCTTCTCGTTCTTCTTATTCTTCTTCTTCTTCTTCTCCTTCTCGTTCTTCTTATTCTTCTTCTTCTTCTCCTTCTCGTTCTTCTTATTCTTCTTCTTCTCCTTCTCGTTCTTCTTATTCTTCTTCTTCTTCTTTTTATTCTACTCCTTCTCCCCCGTCTTCTTCTTCTTTAGTAAGGTTGGTTGCCTGTTCATTCTGGATTCCTCTTATTGTTGCTCCTGTGAAAGCGACTACCAACTAACCATCTATCGTTTCGGTAATCTCCCTGGTGGTCCACCAAAAAGAAAGCAAAATTATTGATTAAAAAAGGAAGAAAATCTAAACACAGCTTTCATTTTTTAAAAATCTATGATGCATAAGAAAATATCTCTACTAGAATAGCCAAAGTTGCCTTCAGAAGTTCTTTGAGCAGGTGATAATCCATGGAAAGATAATGATGAGAAATAATTCTTTCTCCAGAAGCGAAATAGAGACAAGACGATAAAATAACTTTGGAAAAATACATTATAGGGAATATCTCCGATTTGCTCTAGAATAGAATGTTAGTGAATTATGTGCCAGCACAAAAGATCGAATTTGGTTTGTTTCTGAAGGTGATTTCCACCAAAATAAAATTAAACATGTTGTCGAAGTCAAAATGTCAACGTTACCTTCAAAAGAACTTAATCTTTTGTTCAAACATGGTAAAAGACTGCCCCTCTTTTACCATGTTTGAACAAAAGATTACTGTTCTCAAGCAAAACAGAGCTAGGATGATTCACAAGTAATGGAAGGGAAAATTAAACCCAAATTTTTCGAAGAAACAAAAGAGAATTAAACATTTTCTCCAAATACAAAGATATGAAACTTTTCTCCCAAATAATCCTTTTGTAAAATTAAACAACAAATGGAAACATTTTATCAAAGAGCATAATAAAAAGGGTAGAAATAAAGCAGAAAATTTATCCAGGATTCAACGAGAAAATAATATTTTTCCAGGGGTAGTAATAAATCAATATTTTTTTGGTCAGAAAAGAAGAAAGATGGTCTCCATAAGCAACCATGATCTCCGAAAGTAACCATGATCTCCGCAAGCGACCATGATCTCCGCAAGCGACCTTGATCTCCACCAGAAGCGATCATCTTCCCTGAAAACCAGTAAGTTTACCCCCAAAGAGGATATATGTGGCAGCACTTTGCGAAAGCTATTTTTGTTCTAGAAATCTCGCCTCATAAAAACGCTTTTGCTTTTTCATTGCATCTGGAGAAATGTTTCTTCGTTTTTGCCCCTGAAAAACCGAACTCTCACTTAAGAAAGAGAACTTCTCTAGAGACTTGCTGACGAAGATAACATGAAGACTTGAAGAAGAAAACTCTTTGTTGGATTTAGAGAATGTCTGAAGGAAAAAATCCTAAATTTAGAAGGAAATTCTGGAAAGCCAAAGAAATACCCAATCCGGAGATCTGAAGAAATTATCTTCTCTTTAAAGTAAAAGCGGAAATCTAAAGAATTTAAAATGGAGAACTTCCTAAAGACTTAAACACGAAGATACCATAAAGAAGAAGAAAACTCTTTGTTAGATTTAGAGAATGTCTTGCAGTCGTAAAAATGTCTTCCTTTGCTGACTTCTTAGGACCTGGAAGACAAGAATCTTGGATAACTGAAGGAAAAAATCCTAAATTGAAAAGGAAATTCTAGAAAGCCAAAGAAATACTCAATCCAAAGATCTGAAGAAATTATCTTCTCTTTAAAGTAAAAACAGAAATCTAAAGAATTTAAGAAGAAGAACTTCTCTAGAGACTTAAACACGAAGATGCCATAAAGACCTGAAGAAGAAAACTCTTTGTTGGATTTAGAGAATGCCTAGCAGTCGTAAAAATTCCTTTCTTGGCTTAGTTCTTTAGACCTGAAAAACGAGAATCTTGGATATCTGAGGAAAAAAATTCTAAACTTGGAAGGAAATTCTAGAAAACCAAAGAAATATCTGAAAATCTAAACAAATTATTTTCTCTTTAAAGCCACAACAAAACTCTTGAGAATTTAAGAAGAGGAACTTCTCTAGAGACTTGAACACGAAGATAACATGAAGCCTTAAAGAAGAAAACTCTTTGTTGGATTTAGAGAATGCATAGCAGTCGTAAAAATTCCTTCCTTGGCTAAGTTTTTTAGACCTGAAAGACGAGAATCTTGGATATCTGAGGAAAAAAATCCTAAACTTAGAAGAAAATTCTAGAAAACCGAAGAAATATCTAAAGATTTAAACAAATTATCTTTTCTTTAAAGCAACAACAGAACTCTTAAGAATTTCAGAAGGAGAACTTCTCTAGAGACTTGAACACGAAGATAACATCAAGCCCTAAAGAAGAAAACACTTTGTTGGATTTAGAGAATATCTGGCAGTCGTAAAAATTTCTTCTTTGGCTGACTTCTTAGAACCTGGAAGACGAGAATCTTGGATAACTGGAGGAAAAAATTCTAAATTTAGAAGGAAATTTTGGAAAGCCGAAAAAATACCCAATCCAAAGATCTGAAGAAATTATCTTCTCTTTAAAGTAAAAATAGAAATCTAAAGAATTTAAGAAGGAGAATTTAAAACTTAGAAGGAAAGAAAGATCTAAACAAATCATCTTCTTTTTAAAGCAACAACAAAAATATTAGGAATTTAAGAAGAACTTCTCTAGAGACTTGGACACGAAGATAACATGAAGCATTAAAGAGGAAAACTCTTTTTTGGATTTAGAGAATGTCTGGCAGTCGTAAAAATGTCTTCCTTGGCTGACTTCTTAGGACCTGGAAGGCGAGAATCTTGGATAGCTGAAGGAAAAAATTCTAAATCTAGAAGGAAATTCTGAATAGCCGAAGAAATACCCAATCCAAAGCTCTGAAGAAATTATCTTCTCTTTAAAATAAAAACAGAAATCTAAAGAATTTAAGAAGGAAAACTTCTCTAAAAACTTAAACACAGAGATACCATAAAGACTTGAAGAAGAAAACTCTTTGTTGGATTTAGAGAATGTCTGGCAGTCGTAAAAATGTCTTCCTTGGCTGACTTCTTAGGACCTGGAAGAGGAGAATCTTGAATAACTGAAGGAAAAAATCCTAAATTTAGAAGGAAATTTTGGAAAGCCGAAAAAATACCTAATCCAAAGATCTGAAGAAATTATCTTCTCTTTAAAATAAAAACAGAAATCTAAAGAATTTAAGAAGGAGAACTTCTCTAGAAACTTAAACACAGAGATACCATAAAGATTTGAAGAAGAAAACTCTTTGTTGGATTTAGAGAATGTCTGGCAGTCGTAAAAATGTCTTCCTTGGCTGACTTCTTAGGACCTGGAAGACGAGAATCTTGGATAACTGAAGAAAAAAATTCTAAATTTAGAAGGAAATTCTGAATAGCCGAAGAAATACCCAATCCAAAGATCTGAAGAAATTATCTTCTCTTTAAAATAAAAACGGAAATCTAAAGAATTTAAGAAGGAGAACTTCTCTAGAAACTTAAACACAGAGATACCATAAAGACTTGAAGAAGAAAACTCTTTGTTGGATTTAGAGAATGTCTGGCATTCGTAAAAATGTCTACCTTAGCTGACTTCTTAGGACCTGGAAGACGAGAATCTTGGATAACTAAGGAAAAAAATCCTAAATTTAGAAGATAATTCTGGAAAGCCGAAGAAATACCCAATCCAAAGATCTGAAGAAATTATCTTCTCTTTAAAATAAAAACAGAAATCTAAAGAATTTAAGAAGAAGAACTTCTCTAGATTCTTAACGAAGATACCATAAAGTCTTGAAGAAGAAAACTCTTTGTTGGATTTAGAGAATGCCTGGCAGTCGTAAAAATGTCTTTCTTGGCTTACTTCTTGAGACCTGAAAGACGAGAATCTTGGATATCTGGGGAACAAAATTCGAAATTTAGAAGGAAATCCTAGAAAACTAAAAGAATATCCAATCCAAAGATCTGAAAAAATTATCTTCTCTTTAGAGTAAAAACAAAACTCTAAAGAATTTGAGAAGGAGAACTTCTCTAGAGGCTTGAACACAAAGATAACATGAAGACTTGAAAAAGAAAACCCTTTGTTGGATTTGGAGAATGCCTGGCAGCCGTCTCGCCATCGTTTCGGTAATATCCCTGGTGGTCCACCAAAATGAGAGCGAAATTATTCATTAAAAAAACGAGAAAATCTAAACACTGGTTCCAATTCTTAAAAATCTATGATGCATAAGAAAATATCCCTACTAAAATAGCCAAAGTTGCTTTCAGAAGTTTTTTAAGCAGGTGATAATCCATGGAGAGATGATGATGAGAAACAACTCTTTCTCCAGAAGCGAAATAAAGACAAGACTCCACAATAGTTTGGAAAAATATTTTCTAGGGAATATGTTTAACTGTAATTTGTTCTGGAAGGGAATTTGATTGGATTATGTGCCAGGACAAAAGATCGGATTCTGGTTTGTTTCTGAAGGTGATTTTCACCAAAATAAAATCAAACATGTTGTGGAAGCCAAAATGGCAACGTTACCTTTAGAAGAATTAAATATTTTGTTCTAACATGGTAAAAAAGGGGCAAGATTGCTGTTCTTAAGCAAAACAGAGCTATCATAATTTACAAGTAATGGAAGGGAAAATTAAACCCAAATTTTTCGAAAAAACAAAAGAGAGGTAGTAAAAAATCAATATTTTTCTGGTCAGTAAAGAAGAAAGATGGTCTCCATAAGCAACCATGATCTTCGAAAGCGACCATGATCTCCGCATGCGACCTTGATCTCTACCAGAAGCGATCATCTTCCCTGAAAACCACTAAGTTTACCCCCAAAGAGGATATATGTGGCAGCACTTTACGAAAGCTATTTTTCTTCTAAAAATCCTGCCTCATAAAAACGCGTTTGCCTTTTCACTGCATCTGGAGAAATGTTTCTGGGTTTTTACCCCTGAAAAACTCTAAAGCATTTAAGAAAGAGAACTTCTCTAGAGACTTGAAGACAAAGATAACATAAAGACTTGAAAAAGAAAACTCTTTGTTGGATTTAGAGAATGCCTAGCAGTCGTAAAAATTCCTTCCTTGGCTTAGTTCTTTAGATCTGAAAGACGAGAATCTTGGATATCTGAGGAAAAAAATTCTAAACTTAGAAGGAAATTCTAGAAAAAGGAAGAAATATCTGAAGATCTAAACAAATTATCTTCTCTTCAAAGCAACAACAAAACTCTTGAGAATTTAAGAAGGGAAACTTCTCTAGAGAATTGAACACGAAGATAACATGAAGCCTTAAAAAAGAAAACTTTGTTGGATTTAGAGAATGTCTGGCAGTCGTAAAAATTTCTTCTTTGGCTGACTTCTTAAGACCTGGAAGACGAGAATCTTGGATAACTGAAGGAAAAAAATCCTAAATTTAGAAGCAAATTTTGGAAAGCCGAAAAAATACCCAATCCAAAGATCTGAAGAAATTATCTTCTCTTCAAAGTAAAAACAGAAGTCCAAAGAATTTAAGAAGAAATACTTGATACTTAGAAGGAAAAAAAGATCTAAACAAATTATCTTCTCTTTAAAGCAACAACAAAACTTTTAAGAATTTAAGATGGAGAACCTCTCTAGAGGTTTGGACACGAAGATAACATGAAGCCTTAAAGAAGAAAACTTTTTGCTGGATTTAGAGAATGTCTGGCAGTCGTAAAAATGTTTTCCTTGGCTGAATTCTTAGGACCTGGAAGACGAGAATCTTGGATAACTGAAGGAAAAATCCTAAATTTGGAAGGAAATTCTGGAGAGCCGATGAAATACCCAATCCAAAGGTCTGAAGAAATTATCTTCTCTTTAAAGTAAAAACAGAAATCTAAAGAATTTAAGAAGGAGAACTTGAAACTTAGAAGGAAAAAAAGATCTAAACAAATTATCTTCTTTTTAAAGCAACAACAAAAATATTAAGAATTTAAGAAGAACTTCTCTAGAGACTTGGACACGAAGATAACATGAAGCCTTAAAGAAGAAAACTCTTTGTTGGATTTAGAGAATGTCTGGCAGTCGTAAAAATGTCTTCCTTGGCTGACTTCTTAGGACCTGGAAGACGAGAATCTTGGATAACTGAAGGAAAAAATTCTAAATTTAGAAGGAAATTCTGGAAAGCCGAAGAAATACCCAATCCAAAGATCTAAAGAAATTATCTTCTCTTTAAAGTAAAAACAGAAATCTAAAGAATTTAAGAAGGAGAACTTCTCTAGAGACTTCACGAAGATACCATAAAGACTTGAAGAAGAAAACTCTTTGTTGGATTTAGAGAATGCCTGGCAGTCGTAAAAATTTCTTTCCTGGCTTACTTCTTGAGACCTGAAAGACGAGAATCTTGGATATCTGGGGAAAAAAATCCGAAATTTAGAAGGAAATTCCAGGAAACCGAAGAAATATGTGAATATCTGAACAAATTATCCTCTCTTTAAAGCAAAAACTCTATAGAATTCGAGAAAAAGAACTTCTCTACAGACTTAAATACAAAGATAACATGAAAACTTAAAAAAGAAAACTCTTTGTCGGTTTTGGAGAATGCCTGGCAGTCGTCCCGCCATCGTTTTGGTAATATCCCTGATGGTCCACCAAAAAGAGAGAGAAATTATTCATTAAAAAAACGAGAAAATCTAAACACTGGTTCCAATTCTTAAAAATCTATGATGCATAAGAAAATATCCCTACTAAAATGGCCAAAGTTGTTTTCAGAAGTTCTTTAAGCAGGTGATAATCCATGAAAAGATGATGATGAAAAACAATTCTTTCTTCAGAAGCGAAATAAAGACAAGACTCCACAATAGTTTGGAAACATATTTTTTAGGGAATATGTTTAACTCTAATTTGTTCTAGAAGGGAATTTGTTTGGATTATGTGCCAGGACAAAAGATCGGATTCTGGTTTGTATCTGAAGGTGATTTTCACCAAAATAAAATCAAACATGTTGTGGAAGCCAAAATGTCAACGTTACCTAGTAAAATTGTAAAAATTGCCTTCAGAAAAATTCAATATTTTGTTTAAACATGGTAAAAGAGGGACAAAATTTCTGTTCTCAAGCAACATAGAGCAAGGATGATTTACAGGTAATGGAAGGGAAAGTTAAACCCAAATTTTTCGAAAAAAACAAAAAAAAAATCAAACATTTTCTATAAAAAAACAAGATGTAAAACTTTTCTCCAAAATAAACTTTTTGTAAAATCAAAATAAATAGAAACTTTTTCTTGGAGAGCATAAAGAAAAGGATAGAAATAAAGCAGACAATATATCTAGGATTTAACGAGAAAAACAGAACTTCCAAGGAACTTGTTACCGAAAGGAAATTTCCCCAAAAATTACAACCTATCCTTGTTTAAAAAGGCGGTTTATCGCCATTTATCCTTCTTTCCGCATCCTACTCGCAGTGCTTTAAAAGCATAATGGGGTTACCATTTGCGAGTGGATTTAACTTAAAAAAAAGAAGAGAATATTTTTCCAGGGATAGTAGAAAATCAATATTTTTCTGGTTGGTAAAGAATAAAGATGGTCTCCACAAGCGACCATGATCTCCGCAAGCGACCATGATCTCTGCAAGCGACCATGATCTCCACCACAAGCGATCATCTTTCCTAAAAACCAGAAGGTTTACCCCCAAAGAGGATATATGTGACAGCACTTTACAAAAGCCATTTTTCTTCTAGAAATCTCGTCTCATAAAAACGCTTTTGCTTTTTCATTGCATCTGGAGAAATGTTTCGTCGTTTTTGCCCTTGAAAAACCGACCTCTAAAGCATTTAAGAAAGAGAACTTTTCTAGAGACTTGAAGACGAAGATAACATGAAGCCTTAAAGAAGAAAACACTTTGTTGGATTTAGATAATGCCTAGCAATCGTAAAAATTCCTTCCTTGGCTTAGTTCTTTAGACCTGAAAGACGAGAATCTTGGATATTTGAGGAAAAAAATCATAAACTTAGAAGCAAATTCTAGAAAACCGAAGAAATATTCGAAGATCTAAACAAATTATCCTCTCTTTAAAACAACAACAGAACTCTTAAGAATTTAAGAAGGAGAACTTCTCTAGAGACTTGGACACGAAGATAACATGAAGCCTTAAATAAGAAAACTCTTTGTTGGATTTAGAGAATGTCTGGCATTCCCAAAACTTTCTTCTTTGGCTGACTTCTTAGGACCTGAAAGACGAGAATCTTGGATAACTGAAGGAAAAAATCCTAAATTTAGAAGGAAATTCTGTATAGCCGAAGAAATATCTGAATATGTAAACAAATTATCTTCTCTTCAAAGCAAAAACAGAACTCTATAAAATTTAAGAAGAAGGACTTCTTTAGAGACTTGAACACAAAGAGAACATGAAGACTTGAAAAAGAAAACTCCTTGTTGGATTTGGAGAATGCCTCAGAGAGCATGAAGAAAAAGGTAGAAATAAAGCAAAAATTTTATCCAGGATTCAACGAGAAGAAAATATTTTTTCAGGGATAGCAGAAAATAAACATTTTCCTGGTCAGTAAAGAAGAAAGATTTTCTCCACAAAAGACCATGATCTTTGGAAGCGACCATGATCTCCGCAAGGGACCATGATCTCCACCACAGCGATCATCTTCCCTAAAAACCAGTAAATTTACCCCCAAAGAGAATATATGTGACAGCACTTTACAAAAGCCATTTTTCTTCTAGAAATCTCGTCTCATAAAAACGCTTTTGCTTTTTCATTGCATCTGGAGAAAGGTTTCTTCGTTTTTGCCTCTGGAAGAAAATTTTGCTTTTTGGTTCAGTACAATCCACTCGTAAAGAAAGAAAGGAAACGATTGTGAGTCGGCTTTGCTCAAAAAGTTGTCCCTGGTCCCTGGAACGAAGTTCGCCTAGCTTTAACTTCTTTTTTGTCATTATTTACCTCCAGTGTGAAGTGTTTTTGGAATGTCAAGCTTCACTTGCTTTCGCTGGTCGATTATTGCTTCTAGAGATGGTCGCTCATATTTTGCTTCTGACGAACAATTTCGCTTCTCCTTTGCCAACGCAGTTGATTCTCTTCTATCCCTGGAAAAAAGCGTTGCAGTTTTTTTTTACTCCTGGAGAAAATTTGAGTTCTTTTTAATGGTACTTTGGGAAATTATTTAATGTTCCCTTTATCTAATTGACCACCTTTACTCTCATTTACTTTGAATACCACTTTTGCTCCTTCGTTTCAGAAAAAAAGTTTCACACATCAGAGATTATTTTGGCAAACTTTTTGTGTATTTTGTTTTTGGAGAAGATTTTCGATTCTTTTTGACTTCCGTAGATGATCTTTGATTTTTTTTTACTTTCAAAGCGGAGTTCTGCATCTTATTAGCCCTAGAAGAAATGTTTACTTTTTTTTCACATTTAAGAAAAGATCCAAATCTCTGAAGTTTCCGAAGAAAAAACTTTGTCTTTGCTTTGTTTGCACCAGACAAGCATCTTTGATAGAATCAGGGGTTGCCTCCATTTATTTTCTAGTTGATATATTTGTGACACAAATCTCAAGGATTTAAATCACTTTCTAAATGGCACATGATTTTCTTTAAGGTTCTAAGGAATAGTTTTTCCTCAGAGACGGTTTTCAAGACTGGTTAACTTCCCAAAAAAATTTCGCTTCTTGAATGCAAATAAAACTTTGGCTTCCCTTCTCAGGACGATGTTTTTGCTTTTGCCTTAATTGTAGACAACATTTTTATTGACTTCCTTGCCTGGCGAAAAACTTTACTTTTCTTGATCTTTTGGATAGGATAGTTGCACTTATATTGCCTTGGAAGAACGACTACAGTGTTATTTTATCTCTAGAAGAAATGTTCACTTATATTTTATATTTGAAAAAAGAGTTTTGGCTTTGCCAGTGTTTTTAATTTTACTTTATTTTATCATTTGTTTTTTTACAATTTTTTTCTTCTGATTCAGAGAATCTATTACAAAATATATGAAAGAACATAATTTTGATGGAACGGACTGGTTTTTGGTTATCTTCTTGGTTTCAGGGGACAAGATTTGTACTTCAATTTTTATATGGAAAATATTTTTATTGTCCTTTACCTCTGGCAAAAAATTCTACTTCTCTTGATCTTTTGGATAAGATAGTTGAACTTATATTGCCCTGGAAGAACCACTACAGTGTTATATTATCTCTAGAGAAAATGTTCACTTATATTTTATATTTGAAAAAAACAATTTTGGCTTCGCCAGTGTTTTTAACTTTACTCTATTTTATCATTTGTTTCTTCCTATTTTTTTTTTTCTCCTGATTCAAAGAATCTATCACAAAATACACGACAGAACCTAATTTTGGTGGAACGGACTGGTCCTTGGTTATCTTCTTGGTTTCAGGGGACAAGATTTGTATTTCAATTTTTATATGGAAAATTTTTTTATTGCCTTTCACCTCTGGTGAAAAATTCTACTTCTCTTGATCTTTTGGATAAGATAGTTGCACTTATATTGCCTTGGAAGAACGACTACAGTGTTATTTTATCTCTAGAGAAAATGTTCACTTATATTTTATATTTGAAAAAAAAATTTTGGCTTCGCCAGTGTCTTTAACTTTACTCTATTTTATCATTTGTTTCTTCCCAATTTTTTTCTCCTGATTCAGAGAATTCATTGAAAAATCTGTGAAAGAACAAAATTTTGGTGAAACTTACTGATCTTTGGTTATCTTCTTGGTTTCAGGGGACAAAATTTGTATTTCAATTTTTATCTTGAATAACAGTTCGCTGTTGTTTCCCTTTCGGGAGATATATCAATTTGTTTTTGTAATTCGTTTACAATTTGTGGGGGTCTTTGTATCGCCTACATTCAAAAATCTATTCTAACTTCCACAAGTTTGTTCGAGTCTCAATCAGCATCATTTCGGCCAAGTTCAACATCTGACCCACACTCATTCCTTCCAGATCTTCTGGTCTTAATGTTCCCTTACCAGTCAGTATATATCTGTACTTGGCGAGGTTTGGACAAGCACACTCAATGTGTAAACTTGTTTTCTTTTCAGTACCACACAGTCCCACACAGTCGCACACAGTCGCACACAGTCCCACACAGTCGTACACAGTCCCACACAGAGTCCCACACATGGTCGTTTTCTGTCAGGTTAATCAGGTGTCCTTTAAAGTTCCCGTGGCCAGTAAGCAGATCTAGTGCTTTGCTTAGTCTACTTTTATTGATTGCCGTAAGTACTTCAGCCCTTGATTGCAAGGGTTTATCCATCAGCAGTTTTACTTACCTGCAGGTGGTTATGTTCCTCCATCGCTTCAAATGATCCCGTTCAAGATTTATCAATAAGATGTTTTTGCCTATAGGACAAGCTACGGTACTTACAATCTCCGCACCAATTACACTTTTAACTCGTTTTAAGGAAGATCCTCGATTTTTGCTTCTGTAGGACGATTTCTCTAATCATTTGATTTTGGAGAAACGTTTTGCTGTTGGTTTGTCTCTAAGGAAACATTTTGATTTATTAGTTTGTGTAAAGAGAACGTCGTTTCCCTTTTGCATCTGGAAGTACGCTTCTTGTTTACCTATGATAAAGGCTGCTATATTGATCTTGAGAAAGAAAACTGATTTGTTTTCCCACTTACTTATAAAGATATATTTTAATTTTTTCTTGCCTCTGCGCTGTCACCTTTAACTTGCTTGATGACAAATTTGGATTCTATTGGGACTCTAAAAAACAATTTATCTTCCATTATGCTTATCGATAGAACTTATCCTTTTTTTCTGTTCTTGCAGGAAACTTGTGAACCTCCGATTCTATTTTGAGTCTAAATGACCCTCTTTTGTCTTTGGAGGATACTTTTGCCTCTATTTCGGTTTCAAAGATGTTTTGAAAGCAAAGTATAAAACAGGTCTCGTTTATTCTTGCCTCTGCAAATAGATTTTAGGGACAAGAATAAACGAGACCTGTTTTATACTTTGCTTTCGAGATTTCGAGTCTTTTTTATTTCTGGACGAGGATTTTTCGCCTCTCTTGCTTCCATCCCCATTCAAATTCATAACATATTGTTAATTCCTTCTCTGTTGTAATGTAAATGCCAGAATTTATAAAAATGTTTGCCAGTTATGGAGACCTTTATCATGTACTATGAACTATGTACAATATGGTATCGAAGAAAACTGTCACGCCAAAATTTTTGATTGACGTAAATGAACCGAGTAAGTGATTCGCCAGACCCTACATTTATCGTACAAGGTTTTAGGAATGGCTTAAAAAGGACGACCAGAACAGTTTCGAGCTCAACCGATGATTAGAAAAGCTTACATTATGATTTAATAATGACGTTACGAGACAAAGGTCTTTTTTAATCTGCCTCTTTAGGTCTGCAAGTTACGATTAAGTTAATGTAAGTTTATTGAATTTATAACTAGAGACAACTATTTGTTCTGGGTAATAAAGTTGTAATTGGATACCCACATGATACGGTAGTTGTATGGTGCTCTCCATAAAATAAAGAACATTTTTAATATCGTGCATACTGGTGTTTAACTATCTATGCCTATTTACAGATATTTATCGCATTCGTAGGCAACATGTGCAATATACTGCGGATATAATTAGAAATGAACGTACAGAAGACATGGATTACTCTTAGACAGAACTACCGATGAAGTAGTCGATATGAATAATAACCCACATTTTGCATTAGAATTCACCATGGTCTCCCTAGTTTTCTTGCCATTAATAATATCTAACTGATCTATAGCCATACTGGTATATTTAAATTGAGGATGCAAAGGTTGCCACCATTTAGAACCTGCAAGTGTTACACATTTATGATTTACATCAGCCAGCCGTGATATTTTTCACAAAGGAAATGCCTGAAGGCCCTCAAAACTAATTAGACCATTAGGTTATTTCCCATTTAAGTACAAGTTATTAAAATGTTGATCCATACAATACTATTCGCTTTGATAGAGGGCTCCCACAGGAGAACGTTGCATAAATTCCCATTAGTTGATATTTTTATTGGTTTATCGGCTGCCGAGAAACATGAGTATTCAGTGAATAGTCATGTTGACGATGATTACGGCCGATTTGACCGTGGCGTGGGCAAACCAGGTCCGCGCATTCTAGTAGTCGACACTAATCATGCATCGACGGATTAGGCTTGCAACTGCAAAATGCACTTTCACTAATGACGTGTAAGCAAATCCGATGTTAAAAATGTTTTACGTTTAACTTATTGCTGCAACCGGAGTGCCTATGTAAAAAAAAATCCTAGACACGTTAATTATGGTCGGTGGTCGTTTTATTTTACACGGCGTAGCAACCATTAATAATTCACCGCTAAGTTGTTATTTATTTAGAAATTGATATATGTTTATACATCTATTTGATTTATTTTGCATCTAGCGCTAATACTAATTAAGATTAGAAACTAAGGTGGAAAATTTGTGGATCAGAGTAGGCTGTTTTGTTCTATTTTCGCCGTTTTTTCCGATCTCGATCGAGAACTTACAGACTATCAGATCCTAAATATGATAAGTCTATTGTCGCTGCTCTATAGTTAATATCGTTTAGAATTTTCTTGACATACTACTGACCACTGAGGAAACGCATTTCTCGAAATTAAACATAATTAAAATTTATCTACAGTCAACAATGTCTTAAGAGCGTTTGACAAAGTTATGATAAGATAAGACTGATAATGAGCTGGTGACCAGTCCCATAACCTCGCAAACTGGTATACTAGGCAAAAGTCAACTTCTTCCAAAACTGTTCATATTCTTCAAATCTCAATTTGTTTTCATTTAGTTCATTCCAACTCTCTCGATTCATTTCTTGAAGAGTCTCCACTACGAAGAAGAAAGGAAATTTTTGATATTTAACAAAATCGTGGCAAAAACTTTGTAAACTGTCAAAGAAAAAGATCTTCGAGACCAAAAAAAACTTCTTGAATTTGCAAGGAGTGGAATAAACAGCTAGGGGTAGAAAATCCTCTAGAAGTTTGGAAAAAACAATTCTGAAGGGTCGCAAGTAGAAAATCCTTAACTTGAAGTAATAAATTATTTTTTCAATTTTAAAAGAAATCTAGGAAGAATTATCCTAGAAACTCTAAGAATAATAATTCATAGATCTCGAAAAAAGTCAATATAAAGAACGAAACTTAAATAATCCAAATAAAGAGAATCCTTCTGGAGCCTTGAAAGAAGGGACTTCTTTAGATTTGAAAAAAAACTTGAAGTGCAACTTGAGATGACATAGTAGAAAACTCTTCGAGCATTGGATTCAGAGAATGCTAAGCAGTCAAGTACCTCCTTGAGAAAAGAAAGATGTTCGTTGGCTTAACGTTTTTCTTTTTTGAGACCTTGAAGACGAAAATTTTGGATAACTGAAAAAAAAATTCTTGACATTTACAAGAAAATTTTGAGGCCAAAGAAATATCAAATCCAAAGATCTAAAGAAACGACACCCTCTTTGCAATAAAAAAAAAAGAACGTTAACGAATCTAAGAAAGAGAACTTCTCTAGAGACTTGAACACGAAAATAACATAAAATGCTGAAGAAAAAAACTCTTTATTGGATTTAGAGAAGAGAATGATGATGAAAGTCGTAAAGTTTCTATCCTTGGCTTACTTCTTGAGATCTGGAAGACGAGAATCTTGGATAACTGAAGGAAAAAATCCTAAATTTAGAAGGAAATTCTAGAACGCCGAAGAAATATCTGAAGATCTGAAAACATTGTCTTCTCTTTAAAGCAAAAACAGAACTCTAAAGAATTTAAGAAGGAGAACTTCTCTAGAGATTTGAACACGAAGATAACATGAAGACTTAAAGAAGAAAACTCTTTGTTGGATTTAGAGAATGTCTGGCAGTCGTAAAAATTTTTTTCTTAGCTGACTTCTTGAGACCTGGAAGACGAGAATCTTGGATAATTGAAGAAAAAAATCCTAAATTTAGAAGAAAATTCTAGAAAGCCGAAGAAATATCCAATCCAAAAATCTGAACAAATTATCTTCTCTTTAAAGTAAAAACAGAAATCTAAAGAATTTAAAAACAAGAACTTCTCTAGAGACTTAAACACGAAGATACCATAAAGACTTGAAGAAGAAAACTCTTTGTTGGATTTAATAAATGCTTGGCAGTTACACTTGGCTTACTTCCTGAGACTTGAAAGACGAGAATCTTGGATATCTGGGGAAAAAAATTCTAAATTTAGAAAAAAATTCTAGAAAAATAAAAAAATATCCAATCCAAAGATCTAAAAAAATTATCTTCTCTTTAGAGTAAAAACAAAACTTAAAGAATTTGAGAAGGAGAACTTCTCTAGAAACTTGAACACGAAGATAACATAAAGACTTGAAAAAGAAAACTCTTTGTTGGATTTAGAGAATTCCTGGCAGTCGTAAAAATTCCCTTCCTTGGCTTAGTTCTTGAGACCTGAAAGACGAGAATCTTGGATATCCTGAAAAAAAAAATCCTAAATTTAGAAGGAAATTCTAGAAAGCCAAAGAAATATCTGAAAATCTGAGCAAATTATCTTCTCTTTAAAGCAACAGCAGAACTGTAAAGAATTTAAGAAGGAGAACTTCTCTAGAGAGTTGAACACGAAGATAACATGAAGACTTAAGGAAGAAAACTCTTTGTCTTGGATAACTGAAGGAAAAAATCCCTAAATTTAGAAAAAAATTCTAGAAAGCCAAAGAAATATCCAATCCAATGATCTGAACAAATTATCTTCTCTTTAAAGTAAAAACAGAAATCTAAAAATTTAAGAAGGAGAACTTCTCTAAAGACTTAACGACGAAGATGCCATAAAGACCTGAAGAAGAAAACTCTTTGTCGGATTTAGAGAATTCCTGGCAGTCGTAAAAATTCCTTCCTTGGCTTAGTTCTTGAGGCCTGAATGACGAGAATCTTGGATATTTGGAAAAAAAAAAATCCTAAATTTAGAAGGAAATTTTAGAAAGCCGAAGAAATATCTGAAAATCTGAACAAATTATCTTCTCTTTAAAGCAACAACAGAACTGTAAAAAATTTAAGATGAAGAACTTCTCTAGAGAGTTGAACACAAAGAAAACATGAAGACTTAAAAAAGAAAATTCTTTGTCTTGGATAACTGAAAGAAAAAATCCTAAATGGAAGAAAATTCTAGAAAGCCAAAGCAATATCCAATCCAATGATCTGAACAAATTATCTTCTCTTTAAAGTAAAAACAGAAATTTAAAAAATTTAGGAAGGAGAACTTCTGTAGAGACTTAAACACGAAGATCCCATAAAGACCTGAAGAAGAAAACTTTTTGTTGGATTAGAGAATGCCTGGCAGTCGTAAAAATTCCTTTCTTGGCTTACTTCTTGAGACTTTGTTCTGTGTTTCAATTTACTTCTTGAGACCTGAAAGACGAGAATCTTGGATATCTGGGAAAAAAATCCTAAATTTAGAAGGAAATTCTAGAAAGCCAAAGAAATATTTGAAGATCTGAACAAATTATCTTCTGTTTAAAACAAAAACACAACTCTATAGAATTTAAGAAAGAGAACTTCTCTAGAGACTTGAACACGAAGATAACATGAAGACTTGAAGAAGAAAACTTTTTGAGAGAGAATTTTGAACAACTGAAGGAAAATATCCTTGAAATGTAGAAGAAATTCTAGAATATTGAAGAAATACTAAATCCAAAGAACTGAAGAGAAAACCTTCCCTTTGAAGTAAAAAAAAAGAATCTTAAAGAATCTAAAAAGAGAACTTTTCTAGTGAGTCGAACGCCAAAATAACATGAAGACCTAACTCTTTGTTGGATACGGAGAATACCTGGGAGTTATGAAAAATTCTTGAGAAGAGAGAGAAAGAGAGAGAGAGGGAGAGAGAGAGAGAGAGAGAGAAGTGGTTCTTTGATCTACAATTATTTCTATTCGGGTCTTAAAAGACAAGACTTGAAAGGACATTCTAAAAGGTCGAAAAATACAAATTTACAGACCTGGGGGAGAGCCCTTCTCTTTAAAGTAAAAAAAGGAATCCAAAAAAACCCAAGAAAGATAATTTTTCTAAAGACTAGAAAAAAGGGGACTTCTTAGCATCTAAAGAAATTTGAGAGAAAATTCCAGAAGGTCGAAGAAATACGAATCCACAGATCTGGAGAGAATTTTAAACAAGTGAAGGAACGTGTCCTTAAAATGCAGATTGAATTCTGAAATATTGAAGAAATACCAAATCTAAAAATCTAGAGAAAGAATCTACCCTTTGAATTAAAAAAAAAGTATCTCAAAAAGTCTAAGAAAGAAAACTTCTCTAAAGACTTGAACGCGAAGATAACATTACCACCTAAAGAATAAAACATTTTGTTGGATCCTGAGAATGTCTGGAATATCTTGAGAGAGAGAGAGAGAGAGAGAGAGAGAGAGAGAGAGAGAGAGAGAGAGGGAGAGAGAGAGAGAGAGAGAGAGAGAGAAGTGGTTCTTTGATCTACAATTATTTCTATTCGAGTCTTAAA
Source organism: Dastarcus helophoroides (assembly GCA_028583605.1). Classification (NCBI taxonomy): domain Eukaryota; kingdom Metazoa; phylum Arthropoda; class Insecta; order Coleoptera; family Bothrideridae; genus Dastarcus; species Dastarcus helophoroides. Next base: position 9,116,234 of record CM053336.1, on the reverse strand, counting down.
AGACAAGACTTGAAAGGACATTCTAAAAGGTCGAAAAATACAAATTTACAGATCTGGGGGAGAGCCCTCCTCTTTAAAGTAAAAAAGGGAATCCAAAAGAACCCAAGAAGGATAATTTTTCTAGAGACTAGAAAAAAGGGGACTTCTTAGAATCTGAAGAAATTTGAGAGGACATTCCAGAAGGTCGAAGAAATACGAATCCACAGATCTGGAGAGAATTTTAAACAAGTGAAGGAACGTGTCCTTAAAATGCAGATTAAATTCTGAAATATTGACGAAATACCAAATCTAAAAATCTAGAGAAAGAACCTTTCCCTTAAATAAAAAAAGTATCTCAAAGAGTCTAAGAAGGAAAACTTCTCTAAAGACTTGAACGCGAAGATAACATTACCACCTAAAGAATAAAACATTTTGTTGGATCCTGAGAATGTCTGGGAGTCATAAAAATTTCTTGAGAGAGAGAGAGAGAGAGAGAGAGAGAGAGAGAGAGGGAGAGAAATGGTTCTTTGATCTACAATTATTTCTATTCGGGTCTTAAAAGACAAGACTTGAAAGGACATTCTAAAAGGTCGAAAAATACAAATTTGCAGATCTGGGGGAGAGCCCTTCTCTTTAAAGTAAAAAAAGGAATCCAAAAGAACCCAAGAAGGATAATTTTTCTAGAGACTAGAAAAAAGGGGACCTCTTAGAATCTGAAAAAATTTGAGAGAACATTCCAGAAGGTCGAAGAAATACGAATCCACAGATCTGGAGAGAATTTTAAACAAGTGAAGGAACGTATCCTTAAAATGCAGATTGAATTCTGAAACATTGAAAAAATACCAAATCTAAAAATCTAGAGAAAGAACCTTCCCTTTGAATTAAAAAAAAAGTATCTCAAAAAGTCTAAGAAAGAAAACTTCTCTAAAGACTTGAACGCGAAGGTAACATTAACACCTAAAGAATAAAACATTTTGTTGGATCCTGAGAATACCTGTGAGTCATAAAAATATCTTGAGAGAGAAAGAGAGAGAGAGAGAGAGAGAGAGAGAGAGAAAGAGGGAGAGAGAGAGAGAGAGAGAGAGAGAGAGAGAGAAAGAGAAAGAGGGTGAGAGAGAGAGAGGGAGAGAGAGAGAGAGAGAGAGAGAGAGAGAGAGAGAGAGAGAGAGAGAGAGAAGTGGTTCTTTGATTTAAAATTATTCCTATTTGGGTCTTAAAAGATAAGAATTTTGGATAGCATAAAAAGCAAAGTTCTTAAGACTTGAAAGAACATTCCAGAAGGTTGAAAAATACAAATTTACAGATCTGGGGGAATGGCCTTCTCTTTAAAGAAAGAAAGGATTTAAAAAACCCAAGAAACTTCTTAGCATCTGAAAAAATTTGAGGGGAAATTCCAGAAGGTTGAAGAAATACAAATCCACAGATCTGGAGAGAATTTTACACAACTAAAGGAACGTATTCGTAAAATGCAGAGGGAATTCTAGAATATTGAAGAAATACCAAATCTAAAAATCTAGAGAAAGAACCTTCCCTTTGAAGTAAAAAAAAAAGAATCTTAATGAATCTAAAAAAGAGAACTTCTCCGGAGACTTAAACGCAAAGATAATATAAACACCCAAAAAAGAAAACTTTTTCTTGGATCCAGAGAATGCCCGGGAGTCATAAAAATTCTTTGAGAGAGGAAGAAGCAGAGAGAGAGAGAGAGAGAGAGAGAGAGAGAGAGAGAGAGAGAGAGGGAGAGAGAGAGAGAGAGACAGAGAGAGAGATAGAGAGACAGAGAGAGAAAAGTGCTTCCTTGATTTAAAACTAATCCTTTTTGGGTCTTAAAAGACAAGAATTTTGGATAGCCTAAAAGCAAAGTTTTTAAAACTTAAAAAAACATTCTAGAAGGTAGAAAAAGACAAATTTACAAATCTGGGGAAAATGCTTCTTCTTTAAAGTAAAAAAAGAATCCAAAAGAACCCAAGAAAGATATTTCTTTTAGGGGCTAGTAAAGAAGGGACTTCTTAACATATGAAGAAATTTGAAATGTAATTCCACAAGGTAGAAGAAATACAAATCCACAAATCTGGAGATAATTTAGAACAATTAAAAGAAAATACCCTTGAAATGCAAAAGGAATCCTAAAATATTGAAGAAATACCAAGTCTAAAGATCTGGAGAAAGAACCTTCCCTTTGAATTAAAAAAAAAAGAATGTTAAAGAATCTAAGAAAAATGACTTCTCTAGAGACTTGAAGCCAAAGATAACATGAACACCTAAAGAAGAAAACTTTTTGTTGGTTCCAGAAAATGCTTTGAGGTCATAAAAAGTTCTTGAGAGACCGAAATGGTTCTTTGATTTATAATTATTCTTATTTGGGACTAAAAAACAAGAATTTTGAATAGCTTAAAAAGCAAATTTTCTAAGACTTGAAAGAACATTTTGGAAGGTCGAAAAACACAAATCTACAGATCTAGGGAAAGGGCCTCCAAGAGGATTTCCTTCCTTCAGGTACGTAAATTTCATAAAGATAAAATAAAAAGGAGAATCCAAAAGAACCCAAGAAAGAATTTTTTTTTAAGAACTAGAAAAGAGAAGGCTTCTTAGCATATAAAGAAATTTGAAAGGAAACTCTAGAAGGTCAAAGAAGTACAAATTTATAGATCTGAAGAAAGGGTTTTCTCTTTAAGGTAGAAAATATAATCCAAAAGAACTCCAAAAAGAAAACTTCTCTAGAGACTAGAAAAGAGTAGACTTCTTAGCATTTGAAGAAGATAGTACGAGAAGTAAAATGAAGATTTAAATGCTTGAAAAAAAGTTGTTTAAATTTGAAAGAAAATATTAGAATTTCCATTAATTTACAGATCTGGAAGACGGACCTTCTCTATTAAGTAAAATAGAATTCTAGAAAGGTGAAGATATATCACATTCAAAGATCCAAAGAAACTATTTTTCCTTTTTAAGGTAGAAAATATAATCCAAAAGAATGCAAGAAGAATGCAACCTAGACTACAAATTCATGCAGCCCTCCAGACGTGTATAGTGAAGCATAGGTAGCTGAACTACCAACAGTTGAAACACTGCCACCTAGCGAAGCGGTTGCTCTCTAGGAGAGTTCCCAGAAGACAAGGATTCTATAATGCACAGATCAATAGGTTTAAACATTTATTAGATTCGAAGTTTGGAAACCAAATACCGGTTTCGATCTTGTTAGATCTCGTCAGTTTGGTATATCCAACTCGAATGCTAATAAATGTTCCGACAAGTAAGTACTAAAACATTCACAGGCGTCAAGCGAGTGACTCTTTAGTACTACCACCTATTGGTCCATAGAGAAACTATGGCCATCGCCAACAATGTCGTATGCAAGAAGAATGCAACCTAGACTACAAATTCATGCAGCCCTCCAGGCGTGTATAGTGAATCATAGGTAGCTGAACTACCAACAGTTGAAACACTGCCATTTAGCAAAGCGGTTGCTCTCTAGGAGAGTTCCCAGAAGACAAGGATTCTATAATGCACAGACCAATAGGTTTGAACCGGTATTTGGTTTCCAAACTTCGAATCTAATAAATGTGCAAACCTATTGGTCTGTGCATTATAGAATCCAAAAGAACTCAAAAAAGAAAACTTCCCTAGAGACTAAAAAAGAGTAGACTTCTTAGCATTTGAAGGGGATAGTACTAGAAGTAAAATGAAGATAATTAAATGCTTGAAAAGAAAAAGTTTTTTAAATTTAAAAGGAAATTTTAAAATTTCTATAAATTCACAGATCTGGAAAACCGACCTTCTCTTTTAAGTGAAGCAGAATTCTATAAAGGTAAAGAAATATCACATTTAAAGATCCGAAGAAACTATCTTTCCTCTTTAAGGTAAGAAAGATAATCCAAAAGAACTCAAAAAAGAAAACTTCTCTAGAGACTAGAAAAGTGTAGACTTCTTAGCATTTGGAGGGGATAGTACTAGAAGTAACACGAAGATAATTAAATGCTTGAAAAACAAAATTTTTTTAAATTTGAAAGAAAATTTTAGAATTTCCATAAATTCCCAGATCTGGAAAACAGACCTTCTCTTTAAAGTAAAACAGAATTCTAGAAAGGTAAAGAAACGTCAAATTTGAAGAACCGAAAGAACTATTTTCTCTTTGAAATAAAAAAACAGAACCCAAAAGAATCTAAGAAAGAGAACTTTTCTAGAAACTTGAACATGAAGGTAACATAAAAAACTGAAACAGAAAACTTTTTGTTGAATTTAGAGAATTCCTGGCAGTCGTAAAAATTCCCCTCCTTGGCTTAGTTCTTGAGACCTGAAAGACGAGAATCTTGGATATCCGAAAAAAAAAATCCTAAATTTAGAAGGAAATTCTAGAAAGCCAAAGAAATATCTGAAAATCTGAGCAAATAATGTTCTCTTTAAAGCAACAACAGAACAGTAAAGAATTTAAGAAGGAGAACTTCTCTAGAGAGTTGAACACGAAGATAACATGAAAACTTAAAGAAGAAAACTCTTTGTCTTTGATAACTGAAGGAAAAAATCCCAAATTTAGAAAAAAATTCTAGAAAGCCAAAGAAATATCCAACCCAATGATATAAACAAATTATCTTCTCTTTAAAGTAAAAACAGAAATCTAAAGAATTTAAGAAGAAGAACTTCTCTAGAGACTTAAACACGAAGATGCCATAAAGGCCTGAAGAAGAAAACTCTTTGTTGGATTTAGATAACTCCTGACAGTCGTAAAAATTCTAGAAAGGTAAAGAAACATCAAATTTGAAGAACCGAAAGAACTATTTTCTCTTTGAAATAAAAAACAGAACCCAAAAGAATCTAAGAAAGAGAACTTCTCTAGAAACTTAACATGAAGGTAACATAAAAAACTGAAACAGAAAACTTTTTTTTGAATTTAAAGAATGTCTAGCAGTCGTAAAAAATCTTTGGCTTACTTCTTGAGACCTGGAAGGCAAAAATTTTGGATAACTGAAGGAAAAAAAGAACTCAAGAGAGTTTTCTACAGACTAGAAAAGAAGATTCTTCTTAGCCTTCAAAGAATAAAATACTAGAAGTGGAACGAAAGATAACATAATTACTTGAAGAGGAAAATTTTTCGAAAATTGAATCCAAAAAATGCTAAGCAGTCGAGAGGAGCTCATTAAGAGTTAAAAGAACAGTTTCTTTGACTTAAAATTCTTCCTACTGGAGATTTCGAAAAAAAAAATTGTATATAGGCAAGGAAGCTGTATAGGCAAGGAAGTACCAAAATTTGGAAGAGATTTCTAGAATATTGAAAAAACAATGATCCAGGATTTTAAAGCAAGGGCTTTCAATTTAAAATAAGAAAAAAGAAATGATCCAAGAGTAAGAAATTTTTTTAAGACTTGAAATGAAATGTAAGACATATAATATTTAAAGTAAAAAATCTTTTTAGTGGAAGCAACATAACAAATATCTGCACAAGGAAATTTTTCAAGTCTTGGATACAGGCAAATCTAGATAGTCGAAAAATCAAACTCTCTAAGAGTTAAAAGCAATTTTTTTTGAATTAAAATTATGAAAAAATTTAAATAAGAATTCCTGAAGTTCAAAAAAATAATAATCCATAGATTAGGAATAAAGGATTTCTCCTTGAAATAAAGAAGAGAATCTTAGGGACTCCAAGATTCGAATTGTCCTGGAGAATTGAAGAAAAAGATTTATCAATATTTGAATCTCAAGAGTCTTAAACAGGTAACATGAAGACCTAGAGAAGGATACTCCTTGAGCATGAGATCCAGATTTCTTGAACGCCAAAACAAGATATTATTTGATCTTCAATTATTTTTTATGCAATTTGGAAACAACCATTAGTCTAGTCTAAAAGCAAGCAGTCTATCAAGAATTTACTTGCACAGATAAATCACATAGATGCAAATACTTACTGGAAAAACACTTATTGAAAATTATTAATCGAAATTTTATGTAAATTGGAAAAAAACGTTTTAGAAAGTGAAAGAAACAGAATCTCGAAAGTTTGAAGACATTTCTAGATGTCTGGATATATGACTAAATGAAAATCTTAGTTTATCAAAAATTTTCTTGCACAGATAAATCCCATAGATGCAAATACTTACTGAAAAAATACTTATCGAAAGTCATTAATCAAAATTCCATGTGAATTGAAAAAAAAACGATTTAGAAAGTCAAAGAAACAGAATCTCAAAAGTTTAAAGACATTTCTAGATGTCTGGATATATGACCTAATGAAAATCCTAGAGAACTGAAAACAATCTCAAAAAATTAAAGCCAAAATTTTAAAATTTAAGCAAAGTGATATTTTAATGGAGAAACTAGAATCAGAGAAGGAGAATTTGAATCCAGTAAAAGACAATCTTCCTTTAGATATCGAAGAAGAGAATTCTATTGAGTATGGAAAAATACTCACTAAAAGTCATTGATCAATTTTTTGTGCGAATTGGAAGAAAATAATTCAGAAAATCAGAGAAACAGAATTTCGAAAGATTGAAGAGACTTCTGGATATATGAAAGAATGGAACTTTTAGATAACTGGAGAATAAGAATGTCAAATGGTTGAAGGAAAAACCTTTAAGATTTAAACAAAGCGATATTTCAAGTAAGAAACTCGAGTGAGAGAAAGAGATTCCTATTATTTCAATGAAGCACAATCTTCCTTTAGATATGGAAGAGAGATATTTCTTTAGAGGAAAATTCGTCTTACACCTTGGAGGGAGGAAACAAGAGTCAAAAAACTCCTAGAGAATCTAATAAAGAGTCCAAGAGGGTCAAATGAGGAGAACTATAGTCTAAGGAAGGAAGCCATAGGGGCAGAAGAAGAGATGGGAGCGTTAGAACAAAACACTGGTGATTCAAATGAATTGATGATTTGGTATCTACACGAGATTTTACTCAAGAGAAAATTCATGTAAATTGAGGACTTAATCTTTACACTTTACAAAGTTTAAAGACATTTCTGGAAATCTGACAAAATGAAAATCCTAGTGTATCAAGAATTTTCTTGCATAGATAAATCCCATAGATGCAAATACTTATTGGAAAAACATTTATCGGAAGTCATTAACCAAAATTCCATGTGAATTGGAGGAAAACTATTTAGAAAGTCAAAGGAACAGAATCTCAAAAGTTTGAACACATTTCTGGACATAGGACTAAATGAAAATCCTAAAGAACTAAAAAAAAATCTCAAAAAGTTGAAGACAAACATTTTAAAATTTAAGCAAAGTGACAATATTTCAATGGAGAAACTGGAGTCAAAGAAGGAGAATTTGAATCCAGTAAAAGACAATCTTTCTTCAGATATTGAAGAAGAGAATTCTATTGAGTATGGAAAAATACTCACTGAAAGTAATTAGTAAATTTTCTGTGCGAATTGGAAGAAAATAATTCAGAAAATCAAAGAAACAGAATTTCGAAAGATTGAAGAGACTTCTGGATATATGGAAGAATGGAACTTCTAGATAACTGGAGAATAAGAATGTCAAATAGTTGAAGGAAAAACCTTTAAAATTTAAACAAAGCGATATTTCAAGTAAAAACTGGAGTGAGAGAAAGAGAATCCTATTATTCCAATGAAACACAATCTTCCTTTAGATATGGAAGAAGATAGATATTTCTTTAGAGGAAAATATGTCTTACACCTCGGAGGAAAAAAACAAAAGCCAAGAAACTCTAAGAGAATCTAAGAAGAGTCCAAAAGGGTCAAATGAAGAGAACTCCAGTCTAAGAAAGGAAGCCATAGAGGCCAAAGAAGAAGTTTTTAAGTATTGGTGGGAGCGTTGGAACAAAACACTAGTGATTCACATGAATTGATGATTTGATGAGATTTTACACAAGAGAAAATTCATGTAAGTTGAGGACTTAATCTTTACACTTACGTAAAAAAAAACTCTTGATAAAAAACAGTGCCTAATAGTTTTGAACAAAACTTAACAGTGCAAAATATGGTACCAAAGAGGGGATCCCCTTGGCAAATTTGACGGCGCTGCGTGGCTTGAAAACATCAAATTTCCCAGAACAAATTAATTGGGATTCTTTATGACTCTATTGGCCTATTATGTTCTTTTAGGAGGCCGTTAAAACCACAATTAGCCTAATTTGGCCCATTAAGCAATTACCGGCCTAAATTTGATAATTCCACCTGAAATAGTAATCTTGACGATAACACACCAGACAGTGGACGGGAGGATGCGTTCGACTCACGCGAAAATGGGGCGCTGCCGCATCATCCAGTCGACGGATACTTTATGACACTCGTCGCATAAACATAGCCGGCCTGTTTGTACTGAATTTGTCGCCACTGTCAAAATCAATGTTGCAGATAAACTTTCATTTTTACGACTCCGCACCGTGTACGAACGCTCAATTAAAAATGTTATGTACGATGCTCTTTTTGCAACTGGAAACTTGTCCGCGCCGTTTATATCCATTCGGAATGAAATCGATCAGGACATTTTGTACGAGTTTAATTTGCGATGTTGCGTATAATATTGCCGTTAAAAATTGAAATGGATTTCGCTTTTCGTTTGCATCTTGCCGAGCGGAGACTTTATGACAACACCTGATTAAGTTGTTGTAGAAGCATTAAATATTCGTCACATTGTTCCACTTTCATAAAGAGCAAAATGTTTCGTTTTTATTCATTTACAGGCATCATTCAACAACCAAATCTAAAAATTTGTAGAAAGAAGTTTTCTTGAAATGTTAATAAATTAACAAGGAGTTAAGAAATCAAAGAGGAGAAATTGCAGGACTTGTACGATGACTTCTTTAGATTTTAAACTAAACTTCAAGACACTTAAATAAAAAAGGATATTAGAACTGAAGGAAACCTGCAGAGAGAGAAAGTAACACCTTCTTGATATTTGATAAAAGGAAGAAGCAAAATTTTCGTTAGATTGGAAGAGAATCCTAGATACTTGTGAGAGAATAACCTAGATACTGATACGCAGACAATCACGCCACATATTAGACAAAACTCTTCCATATGGAAGCAAAAAAACCCGTCCCTATGTTTTAAAAGAAGTGCAAAAAAAAACATTTTCTTGTGAGATTTAAAAGATTAAAATCCTTGACACTCGCAGAAGGATAATTTTAGAGAATCGTACAGATATAAGAAAAGTAACTGCTGTGTGATGTAAGAAGTCTACAGAATTATCTTTCTATGGCCATCAACACATATGAAAAATGATGCGGAAGAAGACAACCCTAAAATGACAGGAAGAGCTAGCATGCAAGTAGAGAGCTAGCATGCAAGTAGAATGCAATCTAGATTAGAGTATGCAGCCCTCAAAGCATGTAAAATGATTCATAAATAACTGAACTACCAACAGTTGAACCACAAACGCTTAGCAAAGCGGTTGCTCTCTAGGAAAATCCCAGAAGACTAAATTCCAATGCATAGACCGACAGTTTTCATCATTCATTAGATTTAGAGTTTGATTTCGATCTTATTGGATCTCGTCAGTTTGATAAATTCAACCCAAATGCTAACAAATGTTCCATCATGTAAATGCTATAGAATCAATGGTTTCCAAACTTTGAATTTAATAAATGTTCAAACTAATCCGTCTGTGTATTAGAAAGAGTTAGCTTCAGATTTGGAACAGTAGAATCTTCGAAAACCTAAGAGATTTTTAAAGACTTGTAAACTTGCACACTTCTAGACTTCTCGATGTCTTCAAAAAGAATATTGTAAAAATGTACAAGAGTCTTCTAAAGATATTGAGAATAGGGATACCAATAACATAATTCATCCAAAATTAATATATAAATCAGAGAGTATCTCTCTGAAGATGATAGCTTGGCTATCGAAACGCGTTAGAGCATCTGTTGTTGTGTTTTTTAATCTTCCTTGATTTCAGGCGACAAGATTTGTATATCAATTTTTAAAGATACCCGTTCCCCCAAATAAAAAAATATTGTATCTAGTTTAGGAGAATTTAAAAAGGGAAATTATTCCAATAAGCATTTGAAATAAAAACGCGTTAAGTAATTCCTACTGTATCAAATAAAACGTGGAAAACGACGCAGAAAACGATCAATAATAAATTCCCATTTTACGCTAACAAGCCTTCGATAAATTGAACAATCATACTAATTACGATGGAATGTGGTAGCTTCTGGACAATTTCATTTGCATTTTTATAAAATCTGAGAGGCTAATTTCAACTCGACACGCGAAACATAAATGGAAGAGGAAAGTGTTCCGATAAATTAAAAACTCCGTGAATCAATTTATAAAACGTTGTGCACCTTTGCGAGTTCATAATACTCGAATTTACGAGACCACTCCGGTCAATGTGACCCGAAACACTCCCTACATTCTTTCAAAGTCTCGTTGACCCCCCAGCTCTTTGGTGGAGGCACCAATTGCTTATCCATTTTGTTCAAGAGCTAATAACACTGATTAGGTTCGAAGTGTTGAAGGGTTGAATTTTAAATTGGTTAAAAATGATATCAAATGAAAACTAGTTTTATAATTAAATTTCCATTTTTTTTAAATTTATTTAACATTTCTTCGGCCCAGTTTGGAAATATTTAAATTTTTATGGTTTGTTGACAATTTTCTAAACAGTTTTTGAAATGCGACTATGTTTAGAAAATTGTCAACAAACCATAAAAATTTAAATATTTCCAAACTGGGCCGAAGAAATGTTAAATAAATTAAAAAAACATAATATTTCCGGTCAATAAGGGTCTACCATGAAGAATTAAATTTCCAGTATAAAAAAATTTGAGAGTTTCAAATTTTTGAATTGTATGTTATTGAGCTAATCACTGAGTCAAACGTTTTCAAATAAGGGGGATAAAAACATAGAGAATTTAAGATCAAGTGTGAAGAGAACATTAAATTCTGTCAGAATTTTCAAATAAAACTTAAATTTAAGGGACTATTGTACCTCACGCTGTCTTGTTTTTACACTACCTAGAGTTCACGTGACATGTAGTTCATGTTACCTTCAAGCAACCTTGAATTCATATAACCTTAAGTTCATATAACCGCGAGATCACGAGACCTTAAACTCGCGTAACTCTGAACGGGCATGATTTTAAATTCAAGTTACCTTGAGTTTGCTAGACTAAGAACTCACGTGACCTTGAGCTAACATGACCTTGAACACATACACGACCTTGAGCTAACGCAATCCTGAACTCAGGCGACCTTGAGCTCACGTGATCTTTAATCTCACGTGACCTTGAACTTACATAATCTTGATATAACGCGACTGTGACCCACGTAATCAGGATCTCACGTTACCTCCTACTCACGCTTCCTTGAACTCACTTGTCCTTAAACCTACGTAACCTTGAATTTACTTGATTTTAAACTCAAGTGCCCTTGAGCTCACGCAAACTAGAACTCATGTGATCTTGAAGTGGATTTGCAAAAAGTTTGCTCGACCTTAAACTTATATGACCGCGAGTTAACGTGACCTTGAACACACGCAACCCTAATCTTATGTAATCCTGAACTCGTGTGACCTTGAGCTTATGTGATCCTCATCTAACGCGACCTTGAACCATGTTTCCTTGAGCTCATGTGTCCTAAAACCTACGTGATCTTGAACCCACTAGATTTTGAGCTGAAGTGGCCTTCAGCTTACGCCGTCTAGGGCTCATGTGATCTTGAAGTAGATTTGCAAGAAGTTTGCTCGACCTTGAACTCATGTAACCTCGAATTAACGTGACTTTGAACACACACGACCTTCAGCTAACGTTATCCCAAACTCGTGTGACCTTGAGCTTACGTGATCTTCATTTCACGTGACCTTGACCCACGTTTCCTTGAGCTCACGTAACCTTAAACCTACGTGATCTTGAACCCACTTGATTCTGAGCTCAAGTGCCCTTGAGCTCACGCGATCTTGAACTCATGTGATCTTGAAGTAGATTTGCAAGAAGTTTACTCGAGCTTGAACTTATGTGACCTCGACTTAACGTGACCTTGAACACACGCGACCTTGAGCTTACGTAATCCTGAACACGTGTGACCTTGAGCTTATGTGATCTTCATTTAACGTGACCTTGAACCACGTTTTCTTGAGCTCATGTGTCCTAAAACCAACGTGATCTTGAACCCGCTAGATTTTGAGCTGAAGTGGCCTTCAGCTTACGCGATCTAGGACTCATGTGATCTTGAAGTAGATTTGCAAGAAGTTTGCTCGACCTTGAACTCATGTGACCTCGGGTTAACGTGACTTTGAACACACACGACCTTTAGCTAACGTAATCCCGAACTCGTGTGGCCTTGAGCTTACGTGATCTTCATTTCACGTGACCTTGACCCACGTTTCCTTGAGCTCACGTAACCTTAAACCTACGTGATCTTGAACCCATTTCATTCTGAGCTCAAGTGGCCTTCAGCTTACGCGATCTAGGACTCGTGTGATCTTAAAGTGGATTTGCAAGAAGTTTGCTCGACCTCGAACTCATGTTACCTCGAGTTAACGTGACCTTGAACACACGCGACCTTGAGCTAACGTAATCCTAAACTCTTGTGACCTTGAGCTTACGTGATCTTTATTTGACGCGACCTTTATCCACATTTCCTTGAGCATATGTGTCCTTAAACCTACATGATCTTGAATCCACTTGATTCTGACCTCAAGTGGCCTTGAGCTTACGCGATCTAGAACTCATGTGATCTTGAACAGAGGCGACCTTGAGCTTACGTGATCTTCATTTTACGTGACCTTGACTCACGTTTCCTTGAGCTCACGTAACCTTTAGCCTACGTGATCTTGAACCCACCTGATTCTGAGCTCAAGTGGCCTTGAGCTCAGGCGATCTAGAACTCATGTGATCTTGAAGTGGATTTGCAAGAAGTTTGCTCGAGCTTGAACCTATGTGACCTCGAGTTAACATGACCTTGAACACACGCGACCTTAAGCTTACGTAATTCTGAACTCGTGTGAACTTGAGCTTATGTGTTTTTCATTTAACGCGACCTTGAACCACGTTTTCTTGAGCTCATGTGTCCTTAAACCTACGTGATCTTAAACCCACTTGATTCTGAGCTCAAGTGGCCTTGAGCTTACGCGATCTAGGACTTATGCAATCTTAGACACACGCGACCTTGAGCTAATGTAATCCTAACTCATGTGACCTTGAGCTTACGTGATCTTCATTTCACGTAACCTTGACCCACGTTTCCTTGAGCTCACGTAACCTTAAACCTACGTGATCTTGAACCTACTTTATTCTGAGCTCAAGTGGCCCTGATCTTACCCGATCTAGGACTAATGTGATCTTGAAATAAATTTGCAAAAAGTTTGTTCAACCTTGAACTTATGTGACCTCGAATTAACTTGACCCTGAACACACGCGACATTGAGCTAATGTAATCCTGAACTCGTTTGACCTTAAGCTTACGTAAACTTAATTTAATGCGACCTTGACCCACGTTTTCTTAAGCTCATGTGTCCCTAAACCTACGTGATCTTGAACCCACTTGATTCTGAGCTCAAGCGGCCTTGAGCTTACGCAATCTAGGACTCATGTGATCTTGAACACACGCGGCCTTGAGCTAATGTAATCCCAACTCATGTGACCTTGAGCTTACGTGATCTTCATTTCACGTGACCTTGACCCACGTTTCCTTAAGCTCACTTAACCTTAAACTTACGTGATCTTGAACCCACTTCATTTTGAGTGCAAATGGCTTAGAGCTTACGAGATCTAGGGCTCATGTGATCTTGAAGTGGATTTGCAAAAAGCTTGCTCGATCTTGAACTTATGTGATCGCGAGCTAACGTGACCTTGAACACACGCGATCTTGAACTAACGTTATCCTGAACTCGTGTGACCTTGAGCTTACGTAATCTTCATTTATCGCGACCTTAAACCACGTTTCCTTGAGCTCATGAGCTCATGTGTCCTTAAACCTACGAGATCTTAAACTTACTTGATTCTGAGCTCAAGTGGCCTTGAACTTACGCGATCTAGGACTTATGTGATCTTGAACACACGCGACCTTGAGCTTACGTGATCTTCATTTCACATGACCTTGACCCACGTTTCCTTGAGCTCACGTAACCTTAAACCTACGTGATCTTGAACCCACGAGATTCTGAGATCAAGTGGCCTTGAGCTTACGCGATCTAGGACTCATGTAATCTTGAAGTGAATTTGCAAAAAGTTTGCTCGACCTTGAAGTTATGTGACCGCAAGCTAACGGGACCTTGAACACACGCGACCTTGGGCTAATGTAATCCTGAACTCGTGTGACCTTAAGCTTACGTGAACTTCATTTAATGCGACCTTGACCGATGTTTTCTTAAACTCATGTGTCCTTAAATCTACGTGATCTTGAACCCACTTGATTCTGAGCCCACGTGCCTTGAGCTTACGCGATCTAGGACTCATGTGATCTTGAACACACGCGACCTTAAGCTAATGTAATCCTAACTCAAGTGACCTTGAGCTTACGTGATCTTCATTTCACGTGACCTTGACCCAAGTTTTCTTAAGCTCACGTAACCTTAAACCTACGTGATTTTGAACCCACTTCATTCTGTGCGCAAATGGCTTTGAGCTTACGCGATCTAGGGCTCATGTGATCTTGAAGTGGATTTGCAAAAAGCTTGCTCGACCTTGAACTTAAGTGATCGCGAGCTAACGTGACCTTGAACACACGCGATCTTGAGCTAACGTAATCCTAAACTCGTGTGACCTTGAGCTTACGTAATCTTCATTTAACGCGACCCTAAAACAACGTTTCCTTGAGCTCATGAGCTCATGTGTCCTTAAACCTAGGTGATCTTAAACTTACTTGATTCTGAGCTCAAGTGGCCTTGAGCTTACGCGATCTAGGACTCATGTAATCTTGAAGTGGATTTTCAAAAAGGTTTCTTGACCTTGAAGTTATGTGACCGCGAGCCAACGTGACCTTGAACACACGCGACCTTGCGCTAATGTAATCCTGAACTCGTGTGACCATAAGCTTACGTAAACTTTATTTAACGCAACCTTGACCCACGTTTCCTTGAGCTCACGTGACCTTAAACCTACGTGACTTTAAACTCACTTGATTCTGAGATCACGTGGCCTTGAGATTAGGCGATTTAGGAATTATGTGATCTCGAAGCGGATTTGTAACAAGTTTGCTCGACCTTGAACTCATGTGACCTCGAGCTAACGTGATCTTGACCACACGCTACCTTGAGATAACGTATTTCTGAACTCATCTGACCTTGAGCGCACGTGATCCTTATTTAACGCAACCTTGACCATTTTGACTTTGATCTCACGTGACCTTCAGCTCACTTTTCCTTGAACTCACGTGATCTTAAACCTACCTGACTTTGAACCCACTTGATTTTGAGATCACGTGGCCTTGACTTACGCAATTTAGGAATGATGTGATCCTGAAGCGGATTTGCAACAAGTTTGCTCGACCTTAAACTCATGTGACCTCGAACTAACGTGATCTTGACCACACAGGCTACCTTGAGCTAACGTATTTCTGAACTCATCTGATCTTGAGCTCACGTGATCTTTATTTAACGCGACCTTGACCCATGTGACTTTAATCTCACGTGACCTTCATCCCACGTTTCCTTAAACTCACGTGACCTTAAACCTATGTGACTTTGAACCCACTTGATTTTGAGATCACGTGGCCTTGACTTACGCGATTTAGGAATGATGTGATCCTGAAGCAGATTTGCAACAAGTTGGCTCGACCTTGAACTCATGTGACCTCGAGCTAACGTGATCTTGACCACACGCTACCTTGAGCTAACGTATTTCTGAACTCATCTGATCTTGAGCTCACGTGATCTTTATTTAACGCGACCTTGACCCATGTGACTTTGATCTCACGTAACCTTCAGCTCACGTTTCTTTAAACTCACGTGACCTTAAACCTACGTGACTTTGAACCCACTTGATTTTGAGATCACGTTATGTGATCCTGAAGCAGATTTGCAACAAGTTTGCTCGACCTTGAACTCATGTGACCTCGAGCTAACGTGATCTTGACCACACGCCACCTTGAGCTAACATATTTCTGAACTCATCTGATCTTGAGCTCACGTGATCTTTATTTAACGCGACCTTGACCCATGTGACTTGGATCTCATGTGACCTTCAGCTTAGGTTTTCTTAAATTCACGTGACCTTAAAGGTCACTTTGAACCCACTTGATTCTGACTTGGCCTTGAGCTCACGCGATCTAAGATTCATGCGTCTTGAAGTGGACTTGCAAGTAGAGTCTCCTTATTGAATCTTGGAAGAATAAAATCCTGAAAAATCGTAATGATTTTTCTAGAAAGACTCTTCTCAATCCTTGAGCTAATGTAATAAACATCGCAAAAATTATCCTTTTGAGAAATGAAAGTGGAAAGTGAATTTAAAATTAGAAAGAAAGTTAGTATATCCTTTCCCTTATTTTTGGTGTTCCTTTGTTGAAATTTCAGTGCTGATCTCTCCTTCAATTTAAGAGGATTCTCGATTTAGCATATCTTCGTTTCAGTTTCTATATTCTCTTCATTCGAGTTTCTAGGATTTTTATTTCCAAATATTACAAATAAGTTTGGCTGCTGCTTTCAGGTTTATAATTTACCGTTTACGCCACCTGCCAAATGTCAATCTTTTGATATAAATTATATTCCTTCCAAGTTTCCAAAATCTCTTCTTTCGATTTTCTGCTTTTTTCTTCACATATGAAAAGCAGGTTCTTTATTTAAATCTATGAAGGATTTTTATACTTAGAATATCTAATCTTCTTTTCTCAGAAGGTGACTACCTTCAGTTCCCTAGACCTTTCTTTCTTTGACCTTTTAAGATTTTGGTGAAGATAAGCAGTCTTTCCAAGTGTGGGATTTTCTTCTTCGTCTTTCTTTGCTCCCAAACGTTAAGAAGAGATTTTTTCCCAACTCCTTTCACCTCTGAAGGATTATGCTTTGTGGAACTCATCATATTTTCCTGGTGTGTATTTCAAAATGTTTTTTTTCATTTGGACTAACTAATTCTAGAAAAGTTTCTAGAGTTCTTTCATTTGGACTAACTCTAGATATTTTTCTAGGGTTAGTATTTTCTCGGATTTTATGCATTTGTACACTAAAATATCAAGGCTGGCTCTCTTAAACTCTAATACGAAGCATTTTCTTGTAAGATGATTCTTCAACAAAATTTCTAATGCTTCCAAATTTGTTCGATTTTGTTCGTTTAAACCTTAATGCTAAGTAAATTCATTGACTTTAATCTCAAGAATTATTTCGTTCCAATTGGATGTCTATTGGATAGACATTTGAAGAATTACCTTCAAGACTTTAAAGAACATTTAATAGAGTCCTATTGAATGTTCTTCATTAAAGTATCCATGGTGCTGAAATTTTTTCTTTAATTATATAAACTTAATGTTTCTGCTGCTTCAATACTAGCTAATGGATTACTACATGCCACTTTTTTCAAATCACATTTAAAATAATATGAAAAACATCAAATTTTAAACTTAGATTCATCTGATATTAATTAGAATTAGGTGCTTGAATTCGCCGGTGGTTTTGAATGAATAATTAAAAAGAAGAAAAATATGATACGTGTTTTTGTCAGACCGTCAACGCATAAATCACATTTTTAATAAACAGAAGCTATAAATTGGAGAGGCCCAACTGTGGCACACTTTTAATTAGCGAAAATAGGTCTATGTTTAAAAGAGAGCACGGCCCTTATTTAAAAGGCAAAGGGTTAGTCCTTGCCGAAGTTAGCAAGCCCAAGGGGTTGTTAAGATATTTAAATTGAGATGTTGCTTAATTCCACTCTACTGACTCGTTAATTGCCTTGCACTTAAAATATAACACATAAAATAAACCCCTTAAACCTTTAAATGTGGACTTACATAAAGTGTTTCTTAAGCTGCGTAGATTTTTGAAAATCTTAATGAAGTCGCCTTTGAGCGCAGATATCCTTACAGTCGCAGCTGTACAGAATTTCATTTAATAAAGGGTTCATTTCATTTTATCTGTAGGCTCTTACCCCAAATATGAAACTACTTTCTAAAGACAATTAGACAGGTAACGCCTTGGGTAAGCCTCTGCTAATTAATCTTTCATTATTGTACATTTATTTATTATTCATTTTAAATACTTTATCATTCCATAAATGCGTGAAAAAAAAGAATCATATTATCGTAAAGGCGCGCAAAATAAAGTTATTTTATAGACATATTTGCTCGAAGTTAGCACAGAAGCCAGACCAATTTAATTATTTAAATCGGCTTATTAACGTGCAAGACATCGCTTGATAATGCGATAGCTGCGATTCAAAATTTACTTTACAAATATAACTGATAGATTTTTGACCACAAGCAAGACTAATGTAGTAGTTATACCAGACTACATTACCAGTTGAGATCAGTAAGTCTCAAAGTTTCACTTTACTACAAATTCTGGGATATTTACCTAACTTAAGTCAGCTAGAGCTATCAGTATAAAGAAAAAAAATATAATCTCTGGATTCACATTTAAACGTTGATGAGAAAAATCCGGAACTTACAATTAGTAATAAAACCAGAACGTTAACTGCCCCCACTTTCATAGCATCGCGTTATGTAAAGCGAGGGAAACGTATGAAAATGCATGAGATATCATCACGAAAGTGGAACAGCTTCTGGGATTTAAAATGCCCAATATAAAAACATCAATAAAGCTCTAACCGCAACATGTTCAGTTTCGGAAAAATGAAATCTTTTTAACCTCCCTCCTTACTTCCACATATATATATTTCCACCCTTGAAATAGCTCTCCGATAAACCCCGTCTCTCGCCCGCCACCCCCCCAGACGCAACCCATGGCCCGGGGTTACGGTAGTGAGTCGCAATTTTTCTCGCGTCCTACGTGATCGGAATGCACATAACGCAAAGTGTTTTCTCTTTCGAGAAGAAAGAGCGTTCTGATCGCCGAACATTCGCATCTAGAACATCCGCGTTTGATTGCACTAAGTGGAAAATAATTGAAATAAAGCGAGGAACCTCAACGAGAATAATTGGCGATTTGGAATTCGAGAAGTCGCGGCGGCCGAAAAGCTGTCATAAAAATATAGAGACGATGAAAAAAATAAAAAATACGAATTCGGCGCGTTTTCTGGATATGCAACGTTAGTTCACGGGATAAATGTTGACAACACGTTTAAATCAACACTTGAGAGTACACCTCAAATAAATATAAAACAAAGAAAAAATTGGGTAATCTTGATAACTTCCGATAGAAGTGAAAGCTTAAAAGTAGGACATAACAGTGCAACATGTGGTACAATATACTGTTAACATTAGAGCGTGTTGGTGACGCGTGATGGTAAAGCGAAACCATACTTTCCATCTAGTTACTCAACGTGCCTAAAGAAGTTTCCAATTCAAAAAAAAGTTGCCAAAAGCTGGTCACATTGCTATCTACTGTATCGTCTAATGCGCTTTTTTGTGTAATTGTTCAGCTACACAAATTTCTAGGACCCAGAATCAGAAGCTAGCCCGATGTTGTTAAAGAAAATAATAACTATTGTCCATAGTTTCTTATAAAGCTTTTAGTTTTAATTTTTTATTGAAGTAATTGTGTGTAGTGCGATGTTTTCAAAATGAATGCCAACTAGAGCCTTGTATGTCATTTTAAATTTAACAACTGATTTTTGGGTCTTTATTGTGGGGGGTTTTCGTTGACAAACGTACAAATCCTAATCATGCAATCAGTGGTCACTTATTGATGTTAATATCGATGACAATTCCCACCTTTGTCATGGATTTATAGGCAAAAGACGATTTAAAGCCAACACGGTACTAAAATGTGATCAAGCTTAAATCCAGTAGCATGCTTTATTAATTCTCGATATCGTTATGTGCTCCGCTATGCACGTTTGGTCATTTCTCAAAGTCAGTTAGTAGCGGTGCGTGAAATCGCCTTTCCAATAACATTAAATTGACAAGACCTGTTCTGAATAAGCTGGGAGATGTTTCTGGGCGACTGTTAAAATATTTAGCCGATAAACTGCAATCACATCATTTGTTAGATACGTCGGAGCTACCGCCGTTGCAAGATTTATTTCGTCTGCGAAAATCATCCCCAAAACATCCGCCATCATCCAGAAATTTTATACAACTAGGACTTCTTGATTAAACTAAGAAAATCAGATGCATAGCCATGTTGGGAGGTTTACATAATTAGCGTGTGAAGACAAAGAAATTGATAGACATCCGTAAGGAGAGACAAAAAAGTTGCAGTGGCGCTGTTTGGTGATGACTTTGACTTATTACATTGTGTCCACGCCCACAAATTTTGCTTAGCAAGACAAGTCAAGTAGTCAATAAGTAAGACGAGAAATCCTGCTTTGTGGTTCACTAATCTTCCTTGAACTGGATTCTCCAAGCGTTGAATTGGATTCTACAGGCGTTGAATTGGATTCTCGAGGCGTTGAATTGGATTCTCTAGGCGTTAAAATGGATTCTTTAAGCATTGAACTGGATTCTCCAGCTAGAAGGTTACTTGTTGCAGTCTGTAGAGATTGGTTTATTCATAGTTCTTCCTCACCAAGACAAGACCAGACAAGACAAGACAAGACAAGAAGTCGGCAAGTAGGACAAGATATCTTGCTTTGTGCTTCAGTACTTTGTCTTGAATTGGATTCTTTAGGCGTTGACTTGAATTCTTTAGCCTAGAGAGTTGTTTATTGCAGTTTGTAGAGGTTCGTCCATTCACAGGTGAAGACCTGATTCTTGATATCAACCTTGCCTTGAAATCAACAAGTAAGAAAAGAAATCTTGCTTTGTGGTTCACTAGTCTGCCTTGAATTGAATTTTCCAGGCATTGAGTTGGATTCTCTAGACGTTGCATTCGATTCTCCAGGCGATGAATTGAATTCTCCAGGCATCGAGTTGGATTCTCTAGGCGTTGAATTGGATTATCCAGGCATTAAATTGGATTCTTCAGCCTAGACAGTTATTTATGGTAGCCTGTAGAGGTTGATCCATTCATGAGACTTCCTTAACAAGACAAGACAAGAAGTCGACAAGTAAGACAAGACATCTTGCTTTGTGCTTCACTACTTTGTCTTGAATTGCATTCTTCAGGCGTTGACTTGAATTCTTCAGCCTAGAAGGTTGTTTGTTGCAGTCTGTAGAGATTGGTTCATTCACAGATCTTTCTTACCAAGACAAGACAATGGATTCCTCAGGCGTTAAATTGAATTATCCAGGCGTTGAATTTTATTCTCTGGTCTAGAAGGTTATTTGTGGCAGTCTGTAGAGATTGGTCCATTCACAGGTCTTCCATACCAAAGCAAGACAAGAAGTCGACAAGTAAGACAAGACATCTTACTTTGTTTTTCACTACTGTGTCTTAAATTGGATTTTTAAGGCATTGACCTGAATTCCTCAGCCTAGAAGGTTGTTTGTTGCAGTCTGTAGAGGTTGGTTCATTAACAGATCTTCCTTACCAAGACAAGACAAGAAGTCAACAAATAAGACAAGAAATTTTGCCTTGTGGTTCACTAGTTTGCCTTGGATTGGATTCCCCAGGCATTAAGTTGGATTATCCAGACGTTGAATTGCATTATTCAAGCGTTGAATTGGATTATTTAGCCTAGAAAATTATTTGTTGCAATCTTTAGACTTGACAAATAAGACAAAACATCTTGCTTTGTGCTTCACGACTTTATCTTAAATTGGATTCTTTAGGCGTTGATTTAAATTATTTAGCCTAAAGGGTTGTTTGTTGCAGTCTGTAGGGTCTTCCTTGCCAAGACCAGACAAGAATTCAACAAGTAGGTCAAGAAATCTTGCTTTGTGGTTCACAAGTCTTCCTTGAATTGGCTTCTCCAGACATTGAATTGGATTCTCCAGGCATTGATTTGGATTATCTAGGCTTTGAATTGAATTCACCAGCCTAGAAGGTTATTTGTTGCAGTCAGTCTGTTCTATTCACAGGTCTTATTTAGCAAGACAAGACAAGAAGTCAACAAGTAAGACAAAAAATCTTACTTTGTGGTTCACTAGTCTACCTAGAATTGGATTTTCCAGGCATTGAATTGGATTCTTCACTTGTTGAATTGAATTACCTCGGCGTTAAATTGGATTATTCAGCTTAAAAGGTTATTTGTCGCAGTCTGTAGAGGTTGGTTCATTCACAGGTCTTCCTTACCAAGACAAGACAAGAAGTCAACAAGTAAGACAAGAAATCTTACTTTGTAATTCACTAGTCTACCCTGAATTGGATTCTCCAGGCATTGAATTGGATTCTTTACTCGTTGAATTGAATTATCCAGGCATTAAATTGGATTCTTCAGCTTAGAAGGTTATTTGTTGCAGTCTGTAGAGGTTGGTTCATTCACAGGTCTTTCTTACCAAGACAAGACAAAAAGTCAACAAGTAAGACAAGACATCTTACTTTGTGCTTCACTACTTTGTTTTAAATTGGATTTGTCAGGCAATGACTTAAGTTCTTTAGCCTAGAAGGTTGTTTGTTGCAGTTTGTAGAGGTTTGTTCATTCATAGGTCTTCCTTATCAAGACACGACAAAAAATCAACAAGTAGGACAAGAAATCTTGCTTTGTGGTTCACTAGTCTACCTTAAATTAAATATCCAGGCATTGAATTGGATTCTTTACTCGTTGAATTGAATTATCCAGGCATTAAATTGGATTCTTCAGCTTAGAAGGTCATTTGTTGCAGTCTGTAGAGGTTGGCTCATTCACAGGTCTTTCTTTCCAAGACAAGACAAAAAGTCAACAAGTAAGACAAGACATCTTGCTTTGTGCTTCATTACTTTGTCTTGAATTGGATTTGTCAGGCATTGACTTGAGTTCTTCAGCCTAGAAGGTTGTTTGTTGCAGTTTGTAGAGGTTTGTTCATTCACAGGTCTTCCTTATCCAGACAAGACAAAAAGTCAACAAGTAGGACAAGAAATCTTGCTTTGTGGTTTACTAGTCTGCCTTGAATTGGATTCTCCAGGCATTGATTTGAATCCTCCAGACGTTGAATTAGATTATCCAAGCATTGAATTGGATTCTCCAGTTGCAGTCTGTAGAGATTGGTTCATTTACAGATCTTCCTTACCAAGACAAGACAATGGATTTCTCAGGCGTTAAATTGAATTATCCAGGCGATGAATTGGATTCTCTGGTCTAGAAGGTTATTTGTGGCAGTCTGTAGAGATTAGTCCATTCACAGGTCTTCCATACCAAAGCAAGATAAGAAGTCGACAAGTAGGACAAGACATCTTGCTTAGTACTTCACTACTTTGTCTTGAATTGGATTCTTCAGTCGTTGAATTGGATTCTTCAGTCGTTGAATTGGATTCTTCAGCGTAGAAGGTTGTTTGTTGCAACCTGTAGAGGTAAGTCCATTCGCAGGTCTTTCTTACGAAGATTAAACAAGAAGTCGACAAGTATGACAAGACATCTTGCTTTGTGCTTCACCACTTTGTCTTGAATTGGTTTCTTCAGGCGTTAAATTGGATTCCATAGCCTAGAAGGTTGGTTGTTGCAGTCTGTAGAGGTTAGTCCACTCACAGGTCTTCCTCCAAGACAAGTCAAGAAGGCAACAAGCAAGACTTGCTTTGTGCATTACAAGTCTGCGTTGACTTGAATTCCCCAGCCTAGAAGGTTGTTTGTTGCAGTCTGTAGAACTTAGTTCATGCACAGGTCTCTTTACTTAGAGAAGAAAAGAAGTCGATAAGTAAGACAAGACAGGAAGTCGACAAGACAAGATTTTTGTTGCAGTCTCTAAAGGTTAATACATTCACAGGTCTTCCTTCAAGATAAGATAAGAAGGCAACAAGCAAGACTTGCTTTGTGCACTACTAGTCTGCGTTGATTTGGATTCTTCAGTCCAGAAGGTTGTTTGTTGCAGTCTGTAGAGGCTTTCCTTCATCTGGAAACCAACCACCGGAAATCTTCGGAAGTGATCGCGCAGACGAATGGTATATAAATTTTCCCTTTCCCTCTTTCCTGTCAAAAGAGTTTTGCCTCTGGTATGGTGGACATTCTGAGTAACCGTGCTCTTCTGTCTAAATTTTCTTATCCTTTGTACCAAGTTTCAATTCAGAAGAGTTTCGCCACTGGTATGGTGAACACACTGAGTTACAGTGCTCTGATGTTTTGAAATTGGCCTTTCCCTTCTTTCGTTGTTGCATATTCCCTCATTTTCCTGTTTTCATTTATTGTCTCTTTTCTTTGTTCCTGAAGAAGCCCCCTACGAAGGTGGGCAAAACATCGAACACCTTCAGTAGTTCTTTGACACGGTCCAATCCCAGAGAAATATATCCCGTACTAACTCTGGCCATGGAAGCCTTCGTTATCATATCTGTAGAGGTTAGTTCACTCACAGATCTCACAGAAGACAAGTCAAGAAGGCAACAAGCAAGACTTGCTTTGTGCATTACAAGTCTGCGTGCACTTGAATTCCCCAGCCTAGGGGTCTTCCCTACAACAGACAAGACAAAAAGTCGTCAAGTAAGACAAGACATCTTACTTTGTTCTTCACTACTTTGTCTTAAATTGGATTCTTCAGGCGTTAAATTGGATTCTCCAGCCTAGCAGGTTGTTTCTTGCAGTTTGTAGAGGTTAGTCCATTCACAGGTCTTCCTTTTTAAGACAAGACCAGAAGGCAACAAGCAAAAATTGCTTTGTGTGCTACTCGTCTGCGTTGAATTGGATTCTTTAGGCTTTGAATTAAATTCTCCAGCCTAGAAGATTGTTTGTTGCAGTATGTAAAGGTTAGTTCATTCACAGATCTTTCTTGCCAAGACAAGATTAGAAGACAACAAGCAAGACTTGCTTTGTGCACTACTCATCTGCCCTGAATTAGAGTTTTTAAACTTTGAATTGGATTGTCCAGCCTAGAAGGTTGTTTGTTGCAGTCTATAAAGGTTAGTTCATTCACAGACCTTTCTTACCAAGACAAGATTAAAAGACAACAAGCAAGACTTGCTTTGTGCACTACTTATCTGCGTTGAATTGGATTCTTCAGGCGTTGAATTGGATTCTCCAGCCTAGCAGGTTGTTTCTTGCTGTTTGTAGAGGTTAATTCATTCACAGATCTTTCTTCAAGACAAGACTAGAAGGCAAGAAGCAAGAATTGCTTTGTGCACTACTCGTCTGCGTTGAATTGGATTCTTCATGCTTTGAATTGGATTCTCCAGTCTAGAAGGTTGTTTGTTGCAGTGCGTAAATGTTAGTTCATTCACAGATCTTTCTTACCAAGACAAGATTAGAAGACAACAAGCAAGACTTACTTTGTACACTACTCATCTGCGTCGACTTGGATTCTTCAGGCGTTGAATTGGATTCTCCAGCCTAGCAGGTTGTTTCTTGCAGTTTGTAGAGGTTAGTCCATTCACAGATCTTTCTTCAAGACAAGACTAGAAATGCAAGAAGCAAGAATTGCTTTGTGCACTACTCGTCTGCGTTGAATTGGATTCTTCAGGCTTTGAATTGGATTCTCCAGTCTAGAAGGTTGTTTGTTGCAGTGTGTAAATGTTAGTTTATTTACAGATCTTTCTTACCAAGACAAGATTAGAAGACAACAAGCACGACTTGCTTTGTGCACTAACTATCTGCGTTGAATTGGATTCTTCAGGCGTTGAATTGGATTCTCCAGCCTAGCAGGTTGTTTCTTGCAGTTTGTAGAGGTTAGTTCATTCACAGATCTTTCTTCAAGACAAGACTAGAAGGCAAGAAGCAAGAATTGCTTTGTGCACTACTCGTCTGCGTTGAATTGGATCCTTCAGGCTTTGAATTGGATTCTCCAGTCTAGAAGGTTGTTTGTTGCAGTGTGTAAAGGTTAGTTTATTCACAGATCTTTCTTACCAAGACAAGATTAGAAGACAACAAGCAAGACTTACTTTGTACACTACTCATCTGCGTCGACTTGGATTCTTCAGGCGTTGAATTGGATTCACCAGCCTAGCAGGTTGTTTCTTGCAGTTTGTAGAGGTTAGTCCATTCACAGATCTTTCTTCAAGACAAGACTAGAAGGCAAGAAGCAAGAATTGCTTTGTGCACTACTCGTCTGCGTTGAATTGGATTCTTCAGGCTTTGAATTGGATTCTCCAGTCTAGAAGGTTGTTTGTTGCAGTGTGTAAAGGTTAGTTCATTCACAGATCTTTCTTACCAAGACAAGATTAGAAGACAACAAGCAAGACTTACTTTGTACACTACTCATCTGCGTCGACTTGGTAGGTTTACCAAGACAAGATTAGAAGACAACAAGCAAGACTTACTTTGTACACTACTCATCTGCGTCGACTTGGATTCTTCAGTGTAGAAGGTTGCTTAGACTGTAGAAGTCTAATGATCAATTCTGATCTTAAGAGATGAGCTGTAAGGCTGTATCTTTTGTGCCAGTAGTCTGATGGGTTTTATGAATATTAGTTGTTAACAGAGAGTAGAGAATCAGCCCATAGTACACCACGTTGCTAGGTTCTGTCCCACCTTCGCTCTGACTGAGTCAGGGTATAAAAACAAATTTATCATCGAGACGTGAAAATTCAGTTGATATAATATGGATCAAAAGACATTCTGGAATATTCCAGAATGTCCAGAAAAATAAACACGTTGATAAACTGACAAAAGAGAGATTGGAGCAGAACCAACCCTTCTCTTGGCTAGATCCACCATTAGAACCCTACATAATAAAGAAATCCATCATGAACACAAAGAATCCCAATGGGCTTACCGACTGACTCACGCATTCATCAGAATTCCGTGCAGGTAAAAGGCAAAAATACGCCTTCAAGTTTCAAAAAATAACCTCAGAAAGCTTTTAGGGATTTAAACAGGTCATTGTCGATTAAAGAAACACCTTCACAGAATCGAAATTATTAACGACTCAAGCTCTTGGGGGTGTTTAGAAGAAGATGAAAGTGTCAAACAAGTATTGGGTTACTGCCCGGCACTAGCATCAATCAGAGGATCCACGCTAGAAGACTTCTGGCCTAGTGTGGCCAGTTTAAGAGAGGTGCATCTAAGGGAGGTTCTTCACTTTCTCAACAAGATTTGGTAGCTGAATCAATGATTAAGGACGCCTTAATCATGGAGAAAGTATATTGGACCTGGAAACGGTGGCCTAAGAAATGACCTAAAACGATTTGAGGCAACTCACCCCAAAACCAAAATCTAGAATCATCTGGACCATCAATAGAGAAATTTCGTGCATCTTGAAGATTAGTTCTTGGGTGCCAAACTGTGTCAAATGCCTTTGAGATGTCCAAAAACTGGTGAGTGATATTTTCAACCACTCGTAGCAGCTGTCCCGAGAAAGAGAAGAGTACGTGGTGCAGATGATGTTCTGGAGGCAATTCCTCCCAGTCACCTTAATCATTACTACATTATATTAGGTAAAAATTTTGAATGTAGGACCTGTCTTCAAAATTGCATTCGTCCCATGTATACTACCTTACCTGGCTTTAGAATGTGTAAGCTTTCATCTAAATGAAGTTACTCATTCTTGAACATTAAATATAGTGTAACTTCAAAGAATTTGACTGAAAGTCTCCTGGGAGCTTTGTCTGGAATTTCGTCTGGTGCTGGAGCTTTATAATCCTCTAGAATTTGCAGGATTCATGCATTGGTCCCATGCATACTACCTTACATGGTCTTAGAATGTGTAGCCTTTCTGAATGGAGGTATTCATTCTTGAACATTAAATGTGCTATAACTCCACTGACTGGAAATCTCCTTGGAGCTTTGTCTGAAATTCCATCTGGTCCTGGTGCTTTATAGTCATCTAGAATTCAATGCATGCACTCGTTCCATGTATACTAGCGAATGCTTACGCGATGGGACGAACAAGCAGTCCCATACAATGACATCTATCGGTAGGTACGTAACTGTGAATGAAGGTGTGCAAGTAGAGAGTTGCCCCATGACACTATAACCAGTATCGTAGGGTTGCCCTAGTACAGTCTAGGTCGCATCCTATTTGGTCTTTGCAAAAACGATTTTAATTTTGTTCTCCCTGAATTATCTTTATGAGCTACCAACGAATAATGAATAAGTAACCCATAGGTGTAGATAATTTGTAGAAGTAATTAATACCCTTATAATACTAAGCCAAAGAAGCACTTTTAATTAACTTCCATATGCGTGTTGAAGCAATTAAGTGGCAATGTATTAGTAATAAATAAAACTTTACCTACCATTGGAATGGTAACATATTTTAATTAAGAGTCCAGCGTTAAATGAGTTATTACCAATAATTATTCAATATCTCGTTTTAATCGATCTACAGTAGCCTGGCTAAATATTAATAGTTCTTGTACACTCCCACACGGTATTTTACTTCTACGGTCCGCATATCTTTGTCTCGACTTGGGGCGTTTTTATTTTTCGAGGACATGCACTATTTCAGTTTGAGCGGGTTAAACAAAAACTCGACATAACTTGTTACGAAGGAAGTAGCCATAAACTAATTTATCTCGCCACTTTTCCATTATAATTACTAGTAATTGCGCTACTAATTCGCACTTAAAGTATTCCGCAAAAATTCCTCGGCGACCGAGAACATTTTTGCCCCAAAACTGGTCAATTGAAAATGTGCGTAAACACGACAATCATTTTGAGTAATTATGAGTATATTCGAACGCTTATAAGTAAAATTTTCGTGACTAAAGTCAACATGTTAAGTTTAAAACAGTTTCCTACTAATTTTAACTTTTTTTCGAGTTCAGATTTTAAGAAAAATAGTAAATTCGACTTCAAATAATTCATAACAAAAAATTGAAAGGAGAAGTCTTGACATTGTGATCTTTTTTGCCATTTTTAATGGCTTTAGATGGTGTATTCATCGATAAGAGGTTGGCAGCATATTAAAACATGATTTTTGAAAAATTTCGAACGTTAGCCCATGACATCACATCGGGATTAAGCAATAAATAAATTAGGAGCGCGGAAATGATAATCAGAATTACCATCGAGGTGGTTTATGTGTATTATCAGATTTTTAGTCATGTTCAATGTCGGAGAGATCGTAATCCACCCATTGTGATATTTCACACTGGATGCGTCTATTCTTTCAAGATTTTTCATTCGGTTAATTATAAAGCCCGACATCAGCATATTTAAAGTTCCCATTAAACAGTAATTTTTAAAGCTGAGAATAATAATCTGTTTTACAACAGTCAGGTGTGACCGACCAGCGCCAAGACAATGCTATCGTAAATGTTTCAGATTTTATTTTACACATAAAACACACTCGAAATGTGTCCTGCGGTTTTGTTATCTTCGTTGGGAGGTATTAGAGAGAATAGACCATTGAAAACCTACGTTACAAATGCGAACACACAATAAATTTAACAATAAACAGAGAGCGGCCACGGAATATTGTTTAGAATAGTAAATAACGCGACAGACTTTTACCCACAAGATCTACAGGATCTTGAAAGAACGAATAAATACCTAAAGCTGAACAACGCAAGTGAATACTGTTATGAAGCTCAACAATTTAATACTAAATATTGCAAAGTTTAGGGATGAGAGACTTAAACAAAATAATCATATCAACACTATTTCTGCAACAAATAATATCTGAACCTCAATAATCTATAATTAAATTGAACCTAAATCATCGATTTTGTCCATAAACTAAAACTAAATAATTCCGGTTGTTTAAGTCTTGAACATTAATTTTGAGTACGTCTGATTCCGGATACATATTTTACTCTGTTTGACAGCATAGAGCATCTAATTGTTTATTTTTTATTTCAGTTTTCATTGCACCAATTTATTATAGAAATTACTGCAGTGTCAAATGACTACCAAATAAGTATTACTTTTTAGCTTCACGTATTCTCTCTCGCCAAGGGCACCTGTCAGCGGGCGTTGCCACAATGTGACAAGTGTCTCTGCCGAGCTATGAAATCGTCAAACCCTGATTAATCCCAAACCTAACATTTAGACTTGTTCTAGATTTTTCAACCTTATTTAGTGTAACAATTTCCATAAGTTAGCACTTTTCTCAAAATTTCCAGTTTAAATTAAAAATATTTTAACAAATTTTTCAGAAGCCTTATTTTTTCACAAAGCTTGTGCATTGATCCTGGTAATTACTCGAAGTAAATAATATTAATTAGTTGCACCCAACATTTTTTCTTTCTAGACGTAGCTCTTCGAAGGAACGTGCCCCTCTCGCCTAATATCGGCTCTTACATATCCCCCTATATTAATCAGTTCTTTAAGTAGGCAATGGGGAAATAAAAATATATATCAACAGGGAAAGGCATGGCCTGTCCCGAGGCCCAAAATGCTCCGAGCGCCGGCAAGCCGAGTTAGTTTAAAACCAACGGCAATGATCGAGACAATTGCAGTAATTTTCCGGGGCTGCTTAAGGCTGGAAGACCCCAACGTACACGCCATGGAGATGAGGGTGCTTTACAATAGCTATATATTTTAAGTCGTATAAGAGTTTACTTTAATGGCATTTCATTCCTGCGGGTCCAAATTAAATTTGTTTTTCCTTACCGGTAAATTGCCTATATCGTGTTTTACTATCAACATTTTATGGATGGTGAAAAGATGCGCCTGTGCCCCCACTAAAAATGTATAAAATTTGGATTACGCCCTGGCGCTTAAATTACATAACACTAGAAGCATTCAATCGTTGTTCAGCACTAGCAAGGTGCGAAAATGCTGCCTATCAACCACTTACAATTAGTAACTGCCTGAAATATAAAAAAAAAATAGTTATTCTGTTGACACTCTAAAATAAAAATTAGGCGGACTGCCGACAGAAGTGAAAACTTAAAACTAGGAAATAACAATGTGTTTTTTAATTTCAAATTAATCGGAGTGCGAGTGTATTAATATATTATTATTATTATATACATTAAAAATTAAAGTTTCATAATTTGTAAATTCAAATTCGTATCCACTCTTGTTGTACAAACTACTGGGCAATACAGCCCAATGGAACTCGTTACCAAAAGGAATTTTACCCAAAAATTACAACCTGTCCTTGTTTCAGAAGGTGGTTCATCGCCATCTATCCTTGTTTCCGCATCCTTCTCGCAGTGCTTTGAAGGCATAATTTGCGAGTGGATTGAATTAAAAAAAAAACGAAAAGAAAGTTAAATTTGCCAATAAAACTTTTCTCCTTTGCAAAAAAATATTATTTTTTTGAAATGTTTACCGCTTTTTTAACATTTCGATCGAATTTCGAAAAAAAAAAAATTTAGAAAAAAGTCTGGAATTATTGAGAGACAAATTCGAGGAAAAACTCGAAATCCCAAGAAAAAGTGTCCAAATTCCAATCAAATTTTCGAAAACGAATTGGTTTATTATATATTATATAATACATTATATAATATATGTCGACCCTTTTCTCTAAGTTTTTTATTTTATCGAATTTAGATCGATATAAGCTAATATATAATATATTATATAATACATTATATAATACATTATATAATATATTATATAATAGCTTATATCGATCTAAATTTGACAAAATAAAAAACTTAGAGAAAAGGGTCGATATTTTGGGAGGCGAATTCAAGGAAAAACTTGAAATCTTGACAAACAGGAAATGTCGAATTTGTGTTCAGAAAAAGCCAAACCATGAGAAATATCAAAAATAATTTGAAAAATACCGGAAAAAGGTCAAAATTTTAAGTACAAACATCAATATTTGAACAATAGACGAATTTTTTAAATAAATCTGAATTTTGACAAAAGAAAACAGTTTAAAAATTTTAGTGTTTTAAGAAAATTGCTACATTTTGGAAAAAACGAATTTAAACAAGTTCTGGAAGAACTGAAACTTTTTTTTTGTGGAACAGACTGGTCCTTGGTTATCTTCAAAAATTGAAATACGGAACTTGCCCCCTGAAACCAAGAAAGATTAAAAAACACAGCAAAAGTTGCTTTAACGCGTTTCAACAGCCAAGCTGTCACCTTCAGAGAGGAACTGTTTTTTTCTGAAGTTGGCAGCTTGGCTGTCGAAACGCGTTAGAGCAACCTTTGTTGTGTTTTCTAATCTTCTCGGTTTCAAGTGACAAGTTCTCTATTTCAATAACTGACACTTTGAGTAGAGCCAATATTTTCAAAAATAGAATTTCTGAAATAAACCGAAATTTCGAGAAAAAATACCAATTCAAAAAGTGACCTTTTAAGAAAGAATGCAATATTTAGGAGAAAACGATTTTAGAAAAAAATTCTAAATTTCCAAAAATTACGAATTTTGCCAAACAAATCGCAACTTTCACAAGTATTTTCCTCACATTTACCACTTCTTTATGAATTACTGAGGCTTGAAGATTCGAGAAAAATGTCAAAATTGCTAGGAAAAACTTTTTTCTTTGCAAAAAAAAATATTTTTATTAAAATGTTTATCCTTCGTATCGACCTAATATCGCAAAAATAAAAAATTAAAAGAAAAAAGTCGACATTTTGAAGGACGAATCCAAAAAAAAACTCTCTCTTCGTAGGAAAGAGAAAATATCCAATTTTCTATTAAATTTTCAAGAAAAGAGTTGGCTTAATTCGTTCTAATTTTGAGAAAAAAAAATTGAAGTAGAAAGTCGACATTTTACGGGACGAATTCGAGGAAAGTTTCTTGAGAAATAGAAAATGTCGAATTTTTGATTAAATATTCAGAAAAACCTAAGCTTTGAGAAAAATGAAGAAGAGATTTACGAATTCCCCAAAAAAGGTCAAAATTTTGAGGAAAAAGTCAACATTTTGAAAGAGTTTATTATTAAGAACTCCTTACTAACTTCGAGAAAAAAAACTGAAGAAAAAAGTCGACATTTTGAGAGACGAATTCGAGGAAATTTTCTTGAGAAAGAGAAAATATCGAATTTTTAAATAAATATTCAGAAAAAAGTCAAAATTTTGAGCAAAAAGTGAACATTTTGAAAGAGTTTGTTATTAGTTACTTTGTTCTAATTTCGAGAAAAAAATTAGAGAGGAAAGTCCACATTTTGAGAGACGAATTCGAAGAAATCTCTTGAGAAAGAGAAACTATCGAATTTTTAAATCAATGTTCAGAAAAACCTAAGCTTTGCGAAAAATCTAAAAAAGATTTACAAATTTCAGAAAGAAAGTTGAAATTTTGGGCAGAAAGTTAACATGAAGAATGAGGACCGTATTCAAATATTTCGATGTTATTGAAGTTGAAGTTGTGAAGGTCGTAAAAAATGCAAATACGTTACAGAAAAATATTTTTTTAATAGAAACTTTGGGGACTTGCCATGATTTAA
The DNA here is from genome assembly GCA_028583605.1 of Dastarcus helophoroides. Lineage (NCBI taxonomy): Eukaryota > Metazoa > Arthropoda > Insecta > Coleoptera > Bothrideridae > Dastarcus > Dastarcus helophoroides. The sequence continues at coordinate 9,083,082 of CM053336.1, read as the reverse complement.
ATAAAATAATGAAAATTATAAGGAACATATTTTTAAAAGTATCGATTTTTTTTGGCAAAATTCGTATTTTTCTGGAAATTTAGAGTCCTTTTCTAAATTTATTTTTACTGAAAGGTTGCAAATTTTTCAAAATTCGACTCTTAAATTACCAACTTGCTATTTTTTCTTGAAATTTAGATTTATTTTTAAAATTCTCTCTGTCAAAATGTTGACTTATTGCTCAAAATTTCGACCTTTTTTCGAGAATTTGTAAATTTTTTCTTTATTTTTCGCAAAGCTTAGATTTTTCTGAACATTGATCTAAAAATTCGACATTTTCTCTTTCCCAAGAAACTTTCCTTGAATTCGTCTCTCAGAATGACGACTTTCCTCTACAGTTTTTTTTCTCGAAATTAGAACGAAGTACTTAAAAATAAACTCTTTCAAAATGTTGACTTTTTGCTCATAAACTTTTTTTGAAAATTTGCAAATCTTTTCTAGATTTTTCGCAAAGCTTAGGTTTTTCTAAACATTCATTTAAAAATTCGACATTTTCTCTTTCTCAAGAGATTTCCTTGAATTCGTCTCTCAAAATGTCAACTTTAATCTCCAATTTTTTTTTCGAAATTAGAACGAAGTACTTAAAAATAAACTTTTTTAAAATGTTGACTTTTTGCTCAAAATTTCGACTTTTTTTTCGGGAATTTGTAAATCTTTTCTTGATTTTTCGCAAAGCTTAGGTTTCTCTGAACATTGATCTAAAAATTCAACATTTTCTCTTTCTCAAGAGACTTTCCCCGAATTCGTCTCTCAAAATGTCGACTTTCCTCTTAATTTTTTTTTCTCGAAATTAAAACGAAGTATTTAATAATAAATTCTTTCAAAATGTTACGTTTTTGTTCAAATTTTCGACTTTTTTTAGGGAATTTGTAAATGTATTCTTTATATTTGGCAAAGATAAGGTTTTTCCGAATATTTATTTAAAAAATCGACATTTTCTCTTTCTCAAAAAACTTTCCTTTCTCAAAATGATGACTTTTCTTTTCAGTTTTTTTTCTCGAAATTAAAACGAAGCACTTAATAATAAACTCTTTCAAAATGTTGACCTTTCAAAGCTTGGGTTTTTCTGAACATTGATCTAAAAATTCGCCATTTGATCTAAAAGTCGTAATTTATTAAAAAAAGACAAATATTCAAGAAAATAACAAAATTTTGAAATAAATAGACCATTTTCGAAGGATTAGGATTTTGAAAACAAAATCGAAATTTTGAAAAAGACAAATTTTGAGGAACAGGCGAATTTTAGGTAAAAGACTAATTTAGAAAAATTCGAAATTTTGAAAGAAAAAGACGAATTTACCAAAAAAAAGAAAAAATTTATTGAAATATTAAATATCGTATATTGAGATAAAAATCAAAATTTCCTTAAAAAGGCAAATTTCAGGAAACCAGTAAAAATTTCTAAAAAAATCAGAATCTAAATATTTAGCAAATGTTCAGAAAAATATCGGAATATAAAAAAAAATCGAGATAACTTTGAAATGGACAAAAAATTGTCCAAAGACAGTCAAATTACAAAAAAGGTTAAAAAAAATAGTCAAAACCCCGAGAAGAAGATAATATTGTAAGAGAAATTTTAAAAAAAAGATATAGGTTTTAGGAAAAAGCATGTAATTTTAGTGAAACTTCGAAATTCAGAAATAGAGTAAATTTTAAGAGAAAAATCGAATATTTATTTTCTCTGGACTCTCTGAACGAGTCAGAGCAAGACAGGTTCCCTACCTTGCCTTAACAGGCGTCAGAAAATATCAAATATTGTGACAACACATCGAAATTTTAACAAACAATTTGAAACTACCAGAAATTTGGATTAAAAAGGGTTGAAATTTACAAAGAAATTTTTGTCCTTTCAGAAAAATTTTAAATTTCTAAAAAATATACCTTTTTGCCAAAAGATCGACCAGATTTCGAAAAAAGGCAAATTTTAATAAACAAGCTGAAATGTTCACAATCAAAAAAAGACAAAATTTTCAGGAAAAGTCGAATTTCGAGAAAAAACGAAATTTCAGGAAAAAAAACGAGGAATTTTTAAATTCAAAATTTTGATGTTTGATAAAAGAAGGCAAATTTTATGAATAAATGCAAAATTTTTAAAAATAAAATCAAATTTTGTAAGAACATATACAAAATTTGAGAATAAGGTAGAAATTTCAAAAAAATGTTTCAAGAAAACGATCAATTCTGAAGAACTGTAAAGTCCTCCAATCCTCCTGCATGAACCAGGGGGTGCAAACGCCCCAGCAATCATATTTTTCTCACATGCTGCCCTCGCAAAATTTTTAGCTTTGTAATTGGCCCGCTGTAAAAAAAGGTTGCTCATCCCTGATATAATTGATTACTTTACAATACATGGGATAACTTTAGTTAGTGATGCTCAAATTTCATTAATTCAGTTGCTCCAAAATTTCACAAGATGCAATTTCCAAATTGCCCACAATACTACCCAAAGTGTCAGTAGACGTCAACCACACTAAGTAAGGTCCTTGACCTAGAATTCATTTTAAAAATCACGCACTGCACACAATCGCTTCAAGAAAAATTCGAAACCAAAAGCGTTATAAAAAACTATGGATGATATTCATTAGTTGGTTCACCAACATCGAGTTTTCGAGTTAGAACATGACTGGCGAACGGAGGCCAGAGTTTAAATAAGTGTAAATAACAAGCAGTGTTTCTCCGCCAAATTCTTTTTCTCTTTCTCTTCTCTACTTAATAGCAAACTCTTTCAAAATGTTGACTTTTTGCTCAAAATTTCGACTTTTTTTGGGAAATTTGTAACCTTTTTTCTTGATCTTTCGCAAAGCTCAGGTTTTTCTGTACAGTAATCTAAAAATTCGATATTTTCTCTTTCTCAAGAGATTTCCTTGAATTTGTCTCTTAAAATGTCGACTTTTCTCTCCAATTTTTTTCTTGAAATTAGAACGAGGTACCTAATAACAAACTCTTTCAAAATGTTGACTTTTTGCTCAAAATTTTGACTTTTTTCGGGAATTTGTAAATTTATTCTTTATTTTTGGCAAATCTTAGGTGTTTCTGAATATTTATTTAAACATTCGACATTTTCTTTTTCTCAAGAAACTTTCCTCGAATTTGTCTCTCAAAATGACGACTTTCTTCTTCACTTTTTTTTTCTCGAAATGAGAACAAAATATTTAACAACAAACTCTTTGAAAATGTTGACTTTTTGCTCAAATTATTGATTTTCTTTCCGAAATTTGTAAATCTTTTCTAGATTTTTCGCAAAGCTTAGGTTTTTCTGAACATAGATTTAAAAATTCGACATTTTCTCCTTCTCAAGAATTCGTCTCTCAAAATGTCGACTTTTCTCTCCAATTTTTTTCTCGAAATTAGAACGAAGTACCTAATAACAGACTCTTTCAAAATGTTGACTTATTGCTCAAAATTTCGACTTTCTTTCGAAAATTTGTAAATCGTTTCTTGATTTTTCGCAAAGCTTAGGTTTTTCTGAACATTGATCTAAGAATTCGACATTTTCCCCTTCTCTAGAGATTTTCCTTGAATTCGACTCTTAAAATGTCGACTTTTCTCTCCAATTTTTTTTCACGAAATTAGGACGAAGCACCTGATAATAAATCAACTTTTTTTTCGATAATTTGACAGAAAATGGGAAATTTTTTTAAGGTTTCCAGTTTTCCTCGGATTCGTCTCCCAAAATGTGGACTTTCTTCTCCAAATTTTTTCTTTTCGTGAAATTAGGTCGACATATTGATAAAAGGATAAACATTTCAAGACAAATATTTTTTTCCAAAGAAAAAAAATTTGTCTTAGCAATATTGACATTTTTCTCGAATCTTCACACACATTAATATAACAAAGAAGTGGTAAATGCGAGGAAACTATTTCTGAAAATTTCGATTTGTTTGACAAAATTCGTCCTTTTTGAAAATTTAGAATTTTTTCCAAATTGGTTGTCTGCTAAATGTTGCATTCGTTTTTAAAATGCGATTGGTCTTATTTCTCGATATTTCGGTTTATTTTAGAAATTCTCTTTTTCAAAATATTGGCTCTATTCAAAGTTTCAGTTTTTTCCAGAAATCGTTTAAATTGGTTATTTCCAAAATGTGGCAATTATCTCTCAACATTTTAAATTGTTCTTTATTCTCAAAATTCAGATTTATTTCTCTACCTGTTATCATGCTACTCGACTACAAGTTTGACCACAAAATCGAAATTTTTGTTAAATGCTCGGCCCTTAATCCGTCAACAATAAAATTGAAACTGACTAGAGCATGATTGGCGAACGAACGAGGAGGTGGGGAGGATGGGGAAAAGTTATGGTTTCGCATGACTATCACGGTGATTTGTGTTACCAACATGCTATAATATTAACAGTGTGACGTAGCTATAAGTAAGACATGTAAAAGAATTAAAAAAATGCATGATTGGTACCGGAGTTTGAACGCACGACCTATCAGGCGAGATCGCGAAAAAGTAGTCGCTTTATCAACCGTGCCATACTGTCTCTGTTGGCAAACGTAAGTTTGAATCACTTAAAAATATCTGCACTCTTTACCAATTGGAAATTTTTAATTTTTAATAATAATTTAATAATAATTTAACTAGAATTAATTTGAAAATTAAGTAAAGCACTCCTGTCCTAATTTAGTTTTCACTTTCGTCGGCAGTCCCCATGACTACTTATATTTTTTCCTGGTTTCACGAACGTTCACTTTAGTCGGATTTTTAAACGCCATTGATTGCTTTTTAAAATATTAAGTGCGGGCATTAAAAAGCGAAATTTTCGGCACACGTCCCATAATAATTTGGTTAAATAGATACACGCGTTTCGCTGCAGGACTCCGATGCAGCCTCGCGTCGCTGCAGGAAAGAAAACTTTGCGGTTAATATCGTCAATATTACTATTCCCGGTTCAAGCTCCGCATTGTTCTCCCCCAAGGATAATGCACCCTAAATTAAAAATCACTTTAGTCACTTGCGACTGTAGGAGAAGCTTGATTGAAATATTAAAACGTCCCCGTCACTTTCAATTTTATTGTTGGCGGATTAGGGGCTGAGCATTTGACAGAAGTTTCGATTTTGTGGCCAAAAAGTCGAGTAGCTTGATAACAGGCCGAGAAACGTTGCTTGCTATTGACACTTATTTAAATAGTCGCCTTCGTTCGCCAATCATGCTCTAGTCAGTTTCAATTTTATTGTTGACGGATTAAGGGCCGAGCATTTAACAAAAATTTCGATTTTGTGGTCAAACTTGTAGTCGAGTAGCATGACAACAGGTAGAGAAATAAATCTGAATTTTGGGAATAAAGAACAATTTAAAATTTTGAGATGATTGCCTCATTTTGGCAATAACCAATTTAAACGATTTCTGGAAAAAACTGAAACTTTGAATAGGGCCAATATTTTGAAAAAGAGAATTTCTAAAATAAACCGAAATTTGTAGAAATAAAACCAATCGCATTTTAAAAAAGAATGCAACATTTAGGAGACAACCAATTTGGAAAAATTCTAAATTTGCAAAAAGGACGAATTTTGTCAAACAAATCGAAATTTTCAGAACTAGTTTCTTCGCATTTACCACTTCTTTGTTATATTAATATGTGTGAAAATTCAAGAAAAAAGTCAAAATTGCTAAGACAAATTTTTTTTCTTTGCAAAAAAATATTTGTCTTGAAATGTTTATCCTTTTATCAATGTGTCGACTTAATTTCACGAAAAGAAAAAATTTGGAGAAGAAAGTCCACATTTTGGGAGACGAATGCGATAAAAACCTCGAAATCTTCAGAAAATGACCAATTTTCTGCTAAATTTTCGAAAAAAAAGGTGGTTTATTATTAGGTACTTCTTTCTAATTTCAAGAAAAAAAATTGGGGGGAAAAGTCGACATTTCGATAGACAAATTCGAGGAAAGTCTCTAGAAAACAACATTTTGAAAGCGTTTATTATTAGGTACTTCGTTCTAACTTCGAGAAAAAAAAATGGAAAGGAAAGTCGACATTTTGGGAGACGAAGTCGAGGAAAGTCTCTTGAGAAAAAGAAAATATTGAATTTTTAGATCAATGTTCAGAAAAACGTAAACTTTGCGAAAAATCAAGAAAAGATTTACAAATTTTTGAAACAAGGTCGAAATTTTGAGCAAAAAGTCAACATTTTGAAAGAATTTATTATTAACTACTTCGTTTTAATTTCGAGAAAAAAAATGGAGAGAAAAGTCGACATTTTGAGAGACGAATTCGACGAAAGTCTCTAGAGAAAGGAAAAATGTCGAATGTTTAGATCAAGGATTCTATAATGCACAGAGCAATAGGTTTGAACATTTATTAGATTCGAAGTTTGGAAACCAAATACCGGTTCCGATCTTGTTAGATCTCGTCAGTTTGGTATATCCAACTCGAATGCTAATAAATGTTCCGACAAGTAAGTACTTGCATACGACATTGTTGGCGATGGCCATAGTTTTTCTATGGACCAATAGGTGGTAGTACTAAAGAGTCACTCGCTTGACGCCTGTGATTGTTTTAGTACTTACTTGTCGGAACATTTATTAGCATTCGAGTTGGATATACCAAACTGACGAGATCTAACAAGATCGGAACCGGTATTTGGTTTCCAAACTTCGAATCTAATAAATGTTCAAACCTATTGGTCTGTGCATTATAGAATCCTTGTCTTCTGGGAACTCTCCTAGAGAGCAACCGCTTCGCTAGGTGGCAGTGTTTCAACTGTTGGTAGTTCAGCTACCTATGATTCACTATACACGCCTGGAGGGCTGCATGAATTTGTAGTCTAGGTTGCATTCTTCTTGCATACGTTTAGATCAAGGTTCAGAAAAACCTAAGCTTTGCGAAAAATCAAGAAAAGATTTAAAAAGTTTCGAAATAAAGTCGAAATTTTGGGCAATAAGTCAACATTTTGAAAGAGTTTATTATTAAGTACTTCGTTCTAATTTCGATAAAAAAAAATGGAGACAAAAATCGACATTTTGAGAAACGAATTCAAGGAAAGTCTCTTGAGAAAGAGAAAATATCGAATTTTTAGATTAATGTACAGAAAAACCTGAGCTTTGCGAAAGATCAAGAAAAAGGTTACAAATTCCCTAAAAGAAGTCAAAATTTTGAGCAAAAACTCAACATTTTGATAGAGTTTGTTATTAAGTAGAGAAGAGAAAGAGAAAAAGAATTTGGCGGAGAAACATTGCTTGTTATTTATATTATATTTAAACACTGGCCTCCGTTCGCCAGTCATGTTCTAACTCAAAAACTCGATATTGGTGAACCAACTAATGAATATCACCCCTAGTTTTTTATAACGCTTTTGGTTTCGAATTTTTCTTGAAGCGATTGTGTGCAGTGCGTGATTTTTAAAATGAATTCTAGGTGAAGGACCTCACTTAGTGTGGTTAACGTCTACTGACACTTTAGGCAGTATTGTGGGCAATTTGGAAATTCCATCTGGTGAAATTTTGGAGCAACTGAATTAATGAAATTTGAGCATCACTAACTAAAGTTATCCCATGTATTGTAAATACTTCTCTTATATCAGGAATGAGCAACTTTTTTTTACAGCGGGCCAATTACAAAGCTAAACATTTTGCGCGGGCAGCATGTGAGAAAAATATGAATGCTGGGGCGTTTGCACCCCCTGGTTCATGCAGCAAACTGAAAATTTCTATTCAATTGGAGGACTTTACACTTCTTCAGAATTCATCGTTTCCTTAAAACATGTTTTCGAAATTTCTACCTTATTCTCAAATTTTGTATATTTTCTTACAAAATTTGACTTTTAATTTAAAAATTTTGCATTTATTTATAAAATTTGCCTTCTTTTATCAAACATGACCGTCAAAATTTTGAATTTGAAAGTTCCTCGTTTTTTTTTCTGAAATTTCGTCATTTCTTGAAATTCGACTTCTAAGAATTTGGCCTTTTTTTGATTGTGAAAATTTCAGCTTGTTTATTAAAATTTGCCTTTTTTTCGAAATCCGGTCGACCTTTTGACAAGAAGGTATATTTTTTGAAATTTAAAATGTTTGTGAAAAGACAAAAATTTCTTTGTAAATTTCAATCCTTTTTAATCCAAATTTCTAGTAGCTTCAACTTGTTTGTCGTTGTGTTGTCACAATATTTGACATTTTCTGACGCCTGTTGAGGCAACATAGGGAACCTGTCTTCCTCTAACTCGTCCAGAGAGTCCAGAGGAAATAAATATTCGATTTTTTTCTTTAAATTTACTCTTTTTCTGAATTTCGAAGTTTTACTAAGATGAAATGTGTTTTCTCAAAATTTAAATCTTTTTTTCAAAATTTCTCTTACAATATCGTCTTCTAGGGGTTTTCACTATTTTTTTGACTTTTTTTATAATTTGACTGTCTTTGGACAATTTTTTGTCCATTTCAAAGTTATCTCTAATTTTTTTTAATTCCGATATTTTTCTGAACATTTGCTTAATATTTAGATTCTAATTTTTTTAGAAATTCTGACTGGTTTCCTGAAATTGGCCTTTTTCAGGAAATCTTGATTTTTATCTCAATATCCGATATTTAATATTTCAATAATTTTTTTCTTTTTTGGGTAAATTCGTCTTTTTTTTCAAAATTTCGAATTTTTCTGAAATGGTCTACCTATAATTCGCCTGTTCCTCAAAATTTGTCTTTTTCAAAATTTCGATTTTGTTTTCCAAATCCCACTACTTCGAAAATGGTTTATTTATTTCAAAATTTTGTCATTTTCTGGAATATTTGTCTTTTTTTAATGAACGACGACTTTTAGATCAAATGGTTTTATGGTTCTGAAAATGTTCATTTTTCTGTTGTTGCAAAAAATATTTCTGGGGATTTCGAGAAAAAGATTTCTTGTAAATTAAACATCTTTACTGAATTTTAGATTTTGAGAACAATGTTTTTGAGCCTTGCGATTTTTTTTTTCTCAGAGTTGGACTTTTTTTTGAAAATTGCGATTTTTTTTCTCAGAGTTGGACTTTTTTTTAAAAATTGCGTATTTTCACAAATTTAGATCGTTGAAAATTCTGATCTTTTTTTTTATTTTGCACCATTTTCTTACAAAATTTGACTTTTTCTTTAAAAATTTTGCATTTATAAAATTTGCCTTCTTTTATTAAACATGACTGTTAAAATTTTAAATTCAAAAATTCCTCGTTTTTTTTTGAAATTTCGTCATTTCTCGAAATTTGACTTATCCTGAAAATTTCGCCTTTTTTGATTGTGAAAATTTCAGCTTGTTTATTAAAATTTGCCTTTTTTTGAAATCTGGCCAATCTTTTAACGAAAAGGTATATTTTTTAGAAATTTAAAATTTTTGTGAAAGGACAAACATTTCTTTGCAAATTTCAACCCTTTTTAATCCAAATTTCTGGTAGTTTCAACTTGTTTGTTAAAATTTCGATGTGTTATCACAATATTAGACATTTTCTAACTCCTGTTGAGGCAAGGTAGGGAACCAGTCTTCCTCTGACTCGTCCAGAGAGTCCAGAAAAAATAAATATTCGATTTTTTTCTTAAAATTTACTCTTTTTCTGAATTTCGAAGATTCACTAAGATTAAATGCTTTCTCTCAAAATTTAGATATTTTTTTTATATTTCTCTTACAACATCGTCTTCTTCTCGGGGTTTTCACTATTTTTTTTTGATTTTTTTGATAATTTAACTGTCTTGGGACAATTTTTTGTCCATTTCAAAGTTATCTCGAATTTTTTTAATTCCGATGTTTTTCTGAACATTTGCTAAATATTTAGATTCTAATTTTTTTAGAAATTCTGTCTGGTACTCCGAAATTGGCCTTTTTCAGGAAATCTTGATTTTTATCTCAATATCCGATATTTAATATATCAATCAATTTTTTCTTTTTTTGGTAAATTCGTCTTTTTTTTTCAAAATTTCGAATTTTTCTGGAATGGTCTACCTAAAATTCGCCTGTTCCTCAAAATTTGTCTTTTTCAAAATTTCGATTTTGTTTTCAATATCCTACTACTTCGAAAATGGTTTATTTATTTCAAAATTTTGTCATTTTCTTGAATGTTTGTCTTTTTTTAATAAATTACGACTTTAAGATCAAATGGTTTTATGGTTCTGAAAATGTTCACTTTTCTGTTGTTGCAAAAAATATTTTTGGGGATTTTGAGAAAAAGATTTCTTGTAAATTGAACATCTTTACTGAATTTTAAATTTTGAGAACAAGGTTTTTAAATCTTGCGATTTTTTTTTTCAGAGTTAGACTTTTTTTTGAAAATTGCGTCTTTTCACAAAATTAGATCGTTGAAAATTTTGACCTTTTTTTTTATTTTGCACAATTTTCTTACAAAATTTAACTTTTTCTTTTAAAATTTTGCATTTATTCATAAAATTTGCCTTCTTCTATCAAACATGACAGTCAAAATTTTGAATTTAAAAGTTCCTCGTTTTTTTTTCTGAAATTTCATCATTTCTCGAAATTCGACTTATCTTGAAAATTTCGCCTTTTTTTGATTGTAAAAATTTCAGCTTGTTTATTAAAATTTGCCTTTTTTTCGATATCTGGTCGACCTTTTGACAAAAAGAAATATTTTTTAGAAATTTAAAATGTTTGTGAAAAGACAAACATTTCTTTGTAAATTTCGATTCTTTTTGAATCCAAATTTCTGGTAGTTTCAACTTGTTTGTTAAAATTTCGATGTGTTATCACAATATTTGACATTTTCTGACCCCTGTTGAGGCAAGGTAGGGAACCAGTCTTCCTCTGACTCGTCCAGAGAGTCCAGAGAAAATAAATATTCGATTTTTCTCTTAAAATTTACTCTTTTTCTGAATTTCGAAGATTCACTAAAATTAAATGTTTTCTCTCAAAGTTTAGATATTTTTTTCAAAATTTCTCTTACAGCATTGTCTTCTTCTAGGGGTTTTCACTATTTTTTTTTTGACTTTTTTATAATTTAACTGTCTTGGGACAATTTTTTGTCCATTTCAAAGTTATCTCGAATTTTTTTTTAATTCCGATATTTTTCTGAACATTTGCTAAATATTTAGATTTTAATTTTTTTAGAAATTCTGGCTGGTCTCCTGTAATTGACCTTTTTCAGGAAATCTTGATTTTTATCTCAATATCCGATATTTAATATTTCAATAAATTTTTTCTTTTTTTGGTAAATTCGTCTTTTTTTTCAAAATTTCGAATTTTTTTGAAATGGTCTACCTAAAATTCGCCTGTTCCTCAAAATTTGTCTTTTTCAAAATTTCGATTTTGTTTTCAAAATCCTACTACTTCGAACGACTGTTAGATCAAATGGTTTTATGGTTCTGAAAATGTTCACTTTTCTGTTGTTGCAAAAAATATTTTTGGGGATTTCGAGAAAAAGATTTTTTGTAAATTCAACATCTTTGCTGAATTTTTAATTTTAAAAACAATGTTTTTAAATCTTGCGATTTTTCTTTTTTAGGATTGGACTTTTTTTTTGAAAATTGCGCCTTTTCACAAAATAAGATCATTGAAAATTTTGATTTTTTTTGAATTTTGCAAATTTCTCGAGCTTTTGAGAAAGGTTAGGTTTTTATTTTCAATATAATTTATTGAAAATTTTAACCTTTTAAATTTTCTCTTAAAATTGGACCTTCTTTTGGGCATTTGGAACGTTTCCTAGAAAGTTCAATATTTTTTTGTAATTTGTAATGTAATTTTCAAAATTTTAAATAAAACTAGTGTCAAGAAAATGTCCAAATTTCGATGTAGAAAAAATATCGAATTTTATTTCCAGAGAAAAAACTAAGAAAAATAAAAAACACAAATTCAAGACAAAAAGTCGACATTTTGAGTAAAAGCTCAACATTTTGAAAAAAGGTTAAGTTTTTATTTTCAATATGATTTATTAAAAATTTCAACCTTTTAAATTTTTCTCTTAAAATTGGACCTTCTTTTGGAAATTTGGAACGTTTTCTAGAAAGTTCAATATTTTTTTGTAATTTGTAACGTAATTTTCAAAACTCCTGAATTTTTTTCGAAGTCTTTGTTTTTTCTGATTTTTTAAAAACTTTATTCCCGATAATTTAAACTTGTCCAAAATTCATGTTATTCTCCAAATTGTGACTTTTAACTGAAAATTCAGTTTTATCTATTTCTGGACATTTCCATTTAAAATATTCTCTGTAATTTATTTACGAAGTATTCATATTTGTATGCAGTTTTATTGGCTTTTTCTTCGCCGGTCACTCCTTTCACAATCCTAAATTTCAGTACCTTCTATTAAGGAATGGCAATCTGTTTTAGATTGCCGCAAACAGCGATTGCGTTGGATCTTGGTTTGTATATCACTGTTTGGGACTCAACACTTAAAAACACTTAAAACTATATTAAAATTTAAACGACATAAAAAATAAATAACAAGAAGATGATTTAAAATTTAGAGTTTTCTTCAATTTATTTAACATTTCTTCGGCCCAGTTTGGAAATATTTAAATTTTTATGGTTTGTTGACAATTTTCTAAACAATTTTTGAAATGCGACTACGTGATATTTAAATTTATTGAAAACGTCACTTCATGACAGTCTACATTTCAAAACTGTTTAGAAAAAATAGAAAAAATGTCGAGTTTTATTTTGAGAACAAAAAACTGCGACATTTTTTTTTAAATATGCAAATTCAAGAAAAAAAAGTCAAAATTTTGAGTAACAGCTCAACATTTTGAAAAAAGGACCAATTTTTAGATTCAATATAATTTGTGAAAAAAGAACAAAAGTGGCATTTGGAGAAATACAAAAACATTTCGAAGAAATGTTAAATAAATTGAAGAAAACATAATATTTCCGGTCAATAAGGGTCTACCATGAAGAATTAAAATTTTAACGTGAAAAAGCCAATAAAACTGCATATTTCCATTTAAAATGGATTTTTTTTCAAAGATTTAGACTTTTTCACAAAATTTGTTTATGTTTTTTAAATTGGATCGAAATTTTTCTAGAAATCTAAACAATCTGAAAAGAATATTTTTAGAATTCTTGAAAAAAAAATTTCTTGAAAAATTTCAAAAATATTACACAATTGAAATAAAATAAAAATTCTGAAATCATTATTTTTTAAAGTTGTATTTTTTTTACCTGAATTCGACTTGTTCTGAAAATTACAACTCTTTTCAGAAAAAATTCTTTTTGGAAATTTCGTTTCTTTTACATTTCCACTTTTTCGAAATTTCGACATTTCTTAAAGTTCTTCAAAAGGTTTTTTCTTAAGATTGGGCGCTTTTTTCAAAATTTTGACTTTAATTTGAAAATGCGATGTCCCCAATTCTGTAATTTTAAAGTAAAAATACGCATTACTAAGCCAGAAGGTTTTTTTTTACCCATAAGTTTTTTAGAATGAATGTTGCTGCCCCCCCCCCCTCCTTAAAGAAAATCTTGCCTACTCTCATGTCCAAGATACTTCATAAATCGTGGAAATTTATGTTGTTTTTTGTTCATCAAATTGTTTGACATTTTCTTTTCCAACATATTTTACGTAAAATAGTAGAGCTTAGGCGGGCAGCATGTGGCCCGTGGGCCACGTCTATCTCATCCCTGTCTTATATAATTTCATTTAAAGTTAAAAGTTCCAATGATAAGTTAAAATATTTTTTCATTACCTACGATTCACGTAGACGAAATCTCTGCAAACACTATTCACAAATTATGGAAAGTCACAGCGCTACTCGTCCAATAAAATTATAATTTTATTAAAATACCAGACTTTGGACAATGCTCTAGCGCTGTACATTCAAGGGGACTGTATATTTAAAACGTACTTTACGTTTAAAATGTTTTCTTTCCATAAAGACAGTTACGCTTCCGCATCCCCTTATTGTAAAGGGCAGGCAAATATCAGAGCCACGTGCAGGATTACTTCGGTAGAAAGACAGCTCTCGGAGATCATCCTGATGCATTGTGATAACATAAAGTGGTTACAGGGGTTTGTTATGACTGCGGCGGATTAATTTTTGAATTATTAAATTTTTGGCGAGGAGAGATCCCCTCGCGGGTCTACCCTTGCGGTCTGTTAGATAAAACTGACCGTTACGCCGACTTATGACTTTGAAAAATGAAAACCCCACCGAAATTTATTTGACAGATATACGGAATACTTGAATGGACGCCTTAATACCACTTTACCAGTTACTAGGCTTCAGGGATAAATTTTTTCAGCTATCGTCCCCTTGTGCCCACATATGTCGAGTTTATCCTTATTGTTTAAATTTTTTACCGTTTGTTGTTTGAGTGTGTTTGACGGATTGAATTCTACAACTATGTTGTGGAACAAGAGAGCCCAACTCTATAATTTCATGGCCCATTAAAAATTTACAGCTGTTTTGTAACGTGTCTATTCTTAAATAAATAACAATGGTTGCATAAAATGATAAGGTTGAAAATACTTTTGTCAACAATAACCAAATAAGCATCAAACCTATTTGTACAATTTCTGCTTATTAATTCAGTTAATAAGCAAGCTTATCAGTTGCAAGTGTCAAATGTTAAAATTAAATTATTGCATGAGGAACAATACGACGCGGCGTCCAACACTGAAATCTGATAAATACGACATCCGCTTTTACAATTTATTGGACGCCTGAATATAAAATGTGTTAACTGTTTTAAGCCATAGAATGTTGCCTAACAATAGACATTTCCAACCCTTACTTCGTAGAATTCTTTAATATTCATAATTATTAAACTTTATTAACGATTAAAAACCAACAAATATTAAAAATTCCTGGTCTGGTGTTAGCAAATATTTTTTGAAACATTCTGGAATTTTTAATATCTATTTGTTTTCAATCGTTAATAAAGTTTAATAGTTATGAATGTTGTATAATATTGAAACGATACTTAATTAACCCCAGCGACTGAAACAAAATTAATGAAACGGCATGAACGAGGGTGGGGTATTCTTTCCACTTTTGCAGCTACTCTTAACGCTAAGACTGCCTCACTATCTCGAAACAAATTTCAGATCTGGGTAAAGACGTTAAGTCGGGTGCGTTAGTTAAAATTCCGGTAGCCGGCGGCGTAATGTGGGATTTTGCTGACACCCTCGAGTGTACTTTTACGGCCCAGCTCATGTTTAAATAATTTATTCCGCTGCGAAAACGAAAGTACTCGCAATCAGCTGTTCACGTGCACTATGTCCCCCATTCCTACATCCTTCTTGGCTCCTCTAGCTGAAAGCTTCGTCTTTTGTCATTTTTTTAATAACTTCACGACTATTACTAAGTTCAAGTTTATTTGGGGATACTTAACGGCGTAATAATCTGGGAGAAACCGTGACATCCTGTACAGCGTGAAACGCGATGTTCCCTTTACGGAATCTGGCAGTATCAACTACGAAATCTGGCACTATTTCACCTATTTTATTGCTTCGAGTCAGAGATGGCCTCACTCGGTTAAGAGCGTTCATACTTTTTAATAGAGAGCAAAATGCTGTTAAGAGATGGAACTGATAGGAAGTGACCGTGTGGACCGGAAGTACGCACGTGAGTGCCGTGAAGATTCACATCACTATCAGATGTTTCGGACTGTTAATGGGTTTGGGAAACACCTGAGCTCTAGCTATTATTGTCTTACTAGTTATTAAGCGTTTCTACCTTATAAATGAAGTTTGAAGACCCCGTTTTAGTTTCCACATGACTGGAGCTTTGTAAGCTTTGGCCATCAGAGGTCTTCTCGAGATAACTAATTGTTGCACTCTTTGAAGAAATCTATCCAACACTCCATTTTCATAACCTCTTCAGTTTATGGGAGCAAGTTAAGAAAAAACAGCTTAGATGGACAGTTAGACTGTATATAAGATATTGCGTATTGCTTTCTAATGACAGGTCTTATGATATTTTGATGTAAAACAAAATTTTGATTGTATGCAAGTATGCAAGGGGGAAGACAGCCCCCCTCATTATCTTTGTGGTTAGGCTCTATAAAATTCCCAGGTGGGGCATTGACCTGCCGTTGCCGTCTACCGTCCGCTGGCAATCCCCTTGAAAGAGATAGCTCTAGAATAATTTGACTTCGTCCCATCTGCCATTGCATTTTCTTACCGGTGGTTGTTACAGACATACTTGCCCTTAATATATTATTTATTAAAGTGATTTTCGTTAAAATCGCTTCAGTAATTGAGCCGTGGAAAGCGAACAAACAAAAACACTTTCATAGTAAGTATATTCTTTGTTAAATACACTTTATGGGTCGAAATACTAATCTTGTTCCCTGAAACCAAAAAAGATTAAAAAATACAACAAAGGTTTGCTCTGGCGCGTTTCGATAGCCAAGTTATCATCTTCAGACAGATACTGCAGGGGACAAGAGTTGTATTTCAATTTTTAAAAAAAGGGGAATCATTCAGAATAAAATAAAACTGTTAAAAATAAACTAAATTTCGGCAAAGTATCAAAATTTTGGGAAATACGAAAAATTCTGTAGATAAATCGAAGTTTGAGAGAAAATTCAAGAGTTAGAAATTTCTAAAGGAAGTTCGAAATTTCGAGAAAAAAGTCCAAATTTTTCAAAGACAGTTAAATATTGCCTAAAAAGAAATAAAAATCTTTAAATAAAGAATCGAAAATTTGCAAAAATCCCAAAACTTTGAAAATAACTGCAATTAAAAAAAATATTCGAAACTTTAAGGATCGAACTTTTTAATAATTTTCCATTGTTAAACACTGCTTAGAAATTTTTGGGAATAAATGGAAATTACGAGTACATGATGAATTAAAACATTTGTTTTGGTAAAGTCGTAGTTTGAAAAAAAAATTATAACCTCGGAAGAAAATAAGAATTTTGAAAATAAACTCCAAGCTTTGAGAAAAATTGGTTCCTTGTGGATTTTTTAAATTTTGTTGCGTTTTTATCGTTAATAAAGTTTATTAGTTATGAATTTGAGAAAGTTGTCCAACTTCAAAATATCAAAATTTTTGAGGGTGCAAATTTAAAGAAAGTAGCTAAATTTTGAGAATAAAGTGAAACTGAACAAAGATAATTTCGAGAAAAAGAACGCGATGAAATCCGGGTTAAAGTTTCTTAAAAAAATTTGCATTTTGGGAAAAAATTGAAATTTCAAGTACAAGAAGAATTTAAAAAAAAGACAGTTTGGGGTACTGCCAACAGCGGTGAAAACAAAACTAGGAAATAACAATGTAGTGTAATTCGAACCCATACCAGTAGTAACACATAGTAAGTATATTCTTTGTTAAATACACTTTATGGGTCGAAATACTAATCTTGTTCCCTGAAACCAAAAAAGATTAAAAAACACAACAACGCGTTTCGATAGCCAAGCTATCATCTTCAGAAAGATACTTTATGAATTATGAATGTTTTCTGAAAAAAAATCTAAGACTCGTTATGAATTCTCGTTGTTTTAGAGGGAATCATTGATGGTGTCCGGTTGCGGTTGCGTTTCAGCTGAAAGGCAGGACATGGTTTTCCTGGGGCAGCAGGTGAATTCTTCCGACGTTATAAACTGGACGATGTACGGGGAGATTATCAAATAATGTGTAGGTTCTCAACCGCCAATCGTCCAATTAAAAACTGACCGCGACCGTGAATGATAGTCGTACTTATTTAGTTGAACTGCAGGCCCCGCAAGGTGCACTTCTTGGACCGCAAGGTGCACCTCGTATCCACTGTGACGTGTAAGCACCGTGGAGGAAGCTTTACGCTTTTACACGCAAGACATATGCACTGATAATCTTCAGCTTTCCATCGGACCACCGCAAGCTTGATTTAGCGGCGATAAATATTTTTAAACCCTTCGAAAACGACTTTTTTTCCCCTGACACATGGCAACGAAATTCTACATGGTAACAAAGCTAACATAGATCATTTATATGTAACGTACAATGGATTTCGATGAATTGTGTTCAAAATGGCTGACTAAGAAGTATTTCATCCAAAATGTCACGAACATGATATAAAAACAATTTAATAATGGCCGGTTAAGTAGTCGAAAATGAAGCGAAACGGGTATCAATCAGGAAGCGATAAATCTAAATAGCAAAGGTCCTTGCTAGCGCGATGGTGGAACAAAAGCAACGTTCGACGTGATACTTGTACACAGGAAAATAAAATATAAATAATATCCCGTACGTGATGAGGTCGACCTCTGGCTTAGTATCCGGTTGATTTTGGGTCGTGGTTGCGGTCAAACATAAAGGAAGTCCCTTAAACGACACGTATTATCCATTGTCTACGAAGTTTACTGACTTCTGCCGCTTGACAAAAGTGTTTATTAATTCGTGTAAGGTTCAAAAATTACGACCACTTCGCATTTTGAGCTTCAGCTGGCCAACTGGTGCCGACAGCAAGCACTGAAACCATAAAAACGATAAAAAAATTACTCGTCATATTGTTTTATTTTTATTATGCTCATAGGTACTGTCCAAGATTTTTAATGATTTTTGACAAAACCTTAAAAACCCCATCATTAGATTTGTTTATGTAGTTCTGGAGGGTGCTATCAACTTCAGCCAATAAATTAACTAATTCATGAAAAAGACTCTCTTTATCACTGTCCTGTATTTCCTCATGTCTCTATCTCTTTTCAAACATACCACAAAAGTTAATATAGTCTGTTAATTTTCCAAAGATATGTCTATTTCTAGTGAAAATAGCATTGCCCGTATTAAACCCGCATAACCAAATTGCTAAACTGTAAAAGCTTCTGTTGAACTTTCTTGACACGGTTTTATTAATTTCCAAATTGTTTCCAACTTATTTAACCAATAAACGTGATCTAGGAGAATCTACATTTTTTAATACTATCTTCACAAGTCTATGTCTTATTCCTCATCAGTTTGTTTATATTACTAACCAAATTGATAAATAGTGCAGCTGGTTAAACTCAACCTAACAGAAAGCAACCGATCCCGACTGTGTGGAATTGAAAAGAAAACAAGTACACACAATTGTGTGCTTATCCAAACCTTGCCTGACTGGCAAAAAAATATTAAAACCAGAAGATCTGAAAGGAATGAGTGTAGATCAAATGTTGAGCCTGGCTGTAAAGACTAAGATATATAATGATGACTGAGACTCGAACAAACTTGTGGAAGTTACAAAGAATTTTGACTCTAGGTGATATGGCCTATAATGGCCCCCACAAAAGGAAAAATAAATTGATAATCGCCGAAAAAATATCTTGCGTGCGTGAAGGCTATCATCATCCGCTATAGACTGTCGATAATTGAGAAATGCGTTTCAACAACAAACTGTCTCGCTGACTTCCAATAACCGCTAACCGCCTTCTATCCCAACTATTTTGTCACCATCACTGAATTCAGTATAGCTGGATTCCAGTATAGACGTCACAGGAGGGTTATATATGAGCACAGACTAATATACGAGATTTGATTTTTTTTTTGATGGAACGGACTGGTCCTTGGTTATCTCCAAAAATTGAAATACAGAACTTGTACCCTCAAACCATTAAAGATTAAAAAACACAGTTTCTCTCTGAAGATGACAGCTTGGCTGTCGAAACGCGTTAGAGCAACCTTTGTTGTGTTTTTTAATCTTTCTTGGTTTCAGGGGACAAATTCTGTATTTCAATTTTTAATATACGAGATACCCCGAATTACTACAGGACCGGCCTTGGTGACAACGTACTGAGACATTTAAATTCTGAGTCTGTAGGAATACTGTCACTTCTTAATATGTTTGATAACACAAATTCTTTATTATTAACCATATCGAGAACTTTCATACCAATTATATGTTTATAATTAATAGTATGCGTTTGAATAAATTTACCAGTTGGGTAGTGCCCCAGCAGCTGCCAGTGGTGTCGATTGTGTT
>CM053336.1:8900771-9060771 GCA_028583605.1 Dastarcus helophoroides | reverse complement strand
GGAAAATCTTTTTCACAATTTCGATATTTGTCGAAATTTTGTTTTGTAAATTTTAAATATTTTCACCTTGTTTGAACATTTGACCCTTGAATATTTCTATTTTTTTTTATTTCAACTCTGCTAAAAAATATGATTTTTTTTCAAAATGTTAGCATTTTTGGAAAACCTTGTTCACAATTACGATATTTCTCGAAATAATTTTTTGAAAATTTTGAAAGTTTTCACTTTTTTTGAACATTTGACCATCGAATATTTCTATTTTTTTTTGACAATTTCAACTTCTCTACAAAATATTGACTTTTCCCGAAAATTTCAAAATATTAACGTTTTGAAAATTACGTAATTTTTAAATAATTCATGTTTTTTTCAATATTTTAGCTTCTCTTCAAAATTTTGTAATGTTGAATTTTTTGAAAATGTCCAACTTTTTTAGGGAATACGACGTCTTTTGAAAATTTCGATTTTTATTGAAAATTTTGACTTTCCTTTCAGAGATTTTTTCTAATTTTACTCTTTTTAAAAATTTCTTTTAAAAATGTTGGTATTCATCAGCATTTGGAGATTTTTCGGGATTTTGCTTGATACAATTTCGACTTTTTCAAAATTTTGACTCTTTGAAACTTTCAATTTTTTGCCGTAATTTAGTGTTTTCGAAATTTTGACTTATTGTGAATTTCTATAAAAATTTCACTTTTTTAACAAATTCGACATTTTTCTAAATATACAGATATATATATCTACTTTTTTCGCGGATTTGACTTTTTTTGGAGCTTCCGACTTTTTTTTTAACTTTCGACCCTTATTGAATTTAAATAAGTTAAATTATTTTTTTTTAATTCCATGTTTTTAAGAATCATTCATTTTCTTTTTAAAATGTTGCAATTTTTCAAAATATTGATTTTTTTAAAACTTTCAATATTTTATACAAAATTGTAACTTTTTTTTTAAAACAGTCAGAGGTTTTTAAAATTTCTACTTTTTGACACTACTGACCTTTTTTTAAGAGTTCCACTTGAAAATTTCAATTTTCATTCGCAGTTTCGTGTTTTCAAAATTTCGACTTAATGTAAATTTCTATAAAGATTTCAATCTTTTTACAAATTCGGCATTTTTTCGAAATATCTACATTTTATAATTTTTTTAATTTTCACCTTTGACCAAATTTTCTACTTTTTTGTAGATTTGACTTTTTTTTAAATCTCGATTTTTTTCAAATATTTTGACCATTTTGAAATTTTTGAAAATTATGATTTTTGAACTGTTCAGTATTATATTCAAAATTTTATCTTTTTTGAAAATTTGGAAAAAGCTGGAAATGTTCAAAACTTTGACTTTTTTCACATTTTTCAAACCTTTTTGGAAATTTTGGTTATTTTTCAATTTTTTCACGAATTGTACACTTTTTCACAATTTGAATTTATTGTCACAATTTTTAGAAATATGACCTTTTTTAAAAATGTTAAGTTTTCCTTCAAAAATCAGCTTTTTAATAAAGTTGTTTTTTGCTGAATATTTCGATTTTCCTTAAAGAATCTGACTTTTTTTGAAAAATATGAGATGATTTTCAAAATTTCAACTTTTTTTCATGTATTTCAACCATTTTCAAATTTAAATAATATCAATCTAATTTATTTAAGAAGAATTCTATGTTTTTAAAAATCATTCATTTTCTTTTTTGAAAAGTTGAATATTTTTAAAAATTTTGATTTTTTTGAAATGTTTGTCATTTTATTTAAAATTTCCTCCTTTTTTTTGAAAATTTGGAAAAGCTGGAGATTTTCAAAATATTGCTCATTTTGACATTTTCCAAACTTTCTTAAAATCCCCAGTTTTCTCAAAATTTCGGTTATTTTTCATTTTTTTTCGGAACCTTGGACTTTTTTCACAATTTGGATTTATTTTCACGATTTCTAGAAATACGACCTTTTTTAAAAATTTTGAGTTTTTCTTCAAAAATCAGCTTTTTAAAAAAGTTGTCTTTTTCTGAATATTTCGAAGTTTCTTAAAAAATCTGACTTTTTTTGAGAAATAACACTTTTTTTTCTAAATTTCGACTTTTTTTTAAAATATTTTAACCCTATTCGAATTTAAATAATATCAATGTGATTTTTTTAAGAATAATTCTGTTTTTAAAAATCTTTCATTTTCTTTTTTGAAAAGTTGAATATTTTTGAAAATTTTGATTTTTTAAAATGTTTAGTATTTTATTCAAAATATTCTCTTTTCTTGAAAATTTGGAAAAAGCTAAAGATTTTCAAAATTTTGACTTTTTTGACACTTTTCAAACTTTTTTGGAATCTCCACCTTTCTGAAAATTTCGGTTATTATTCAATTTTTTTCACGAATCTTGGATTTTTTTTCACAATTTGGAATTATTACCATAATTTCTAGAAATACGAACTTTTATAAAAATTTTTAGGTTTTCTCCGAAAATCGCCTTCTTAAAAAAGTTGTCTTTTTCTGAATATTTCCACTTTTCTTAAAGAAACTGACTATTTTTTGAAAAATGTCAGATTTGTTTTCAAAATTTCGACTTTTTGTTAAATAGTTTGACCATTTTCGAATTTAAATATAACATCAATTTAATTTTTTCAGGAAAAATTCCATGTCTTTAAAAATTATTCATTTTCGTTTTTAAAAAGTTGAATATTTTTGAAAATTTTGGTTTTTTGAAATGTTTAGTATTTTATTCAAAATTTTATTTTTTGAAAATTTGGAAAAAGATGAAGTTTTTCAAAATTTTGACTTTTTTGACAATCTTCAAACGTTTTTAAAATCACCACCTTTCTCAAAATTTTGGTTATTTTTTAATGTTTTTCACGAATCTTGGACTTTTTTTAGAATGTGATTTTATTTTAATAATTCCTAGAAATATTTTTGAAAATTTTGATTTTTTAAATGTTCAGTGTTTTACTCAAAATTTATTTTTTTTTTGAAAATTTGGAAAAAGCTGAAAATTTTCAAAACTTTTACTTTTTGTCATTTTTCAAACCTTTTTGGAATCTCCACCTTTCTCAAAATTTTGGTTATTTTTTAATTTTTTTCACGAATCGTTGACGTTTTCACAATTTGAATTTATTATCATAATTTCTAGAAATACGACCTTTTTTAAAAATGTTGGGTTTTTCTCCAAAAATTGGCTTTAAAAAGTTGTCTTTTTCTGAATATTTCGACTTTCCTTAAAGAATCTGACTTTTTCTGAAAAATATCATATTTGTTTTCATAATTTCGACTTATTTTTAAATATTTCGACCATTTTCGAATTTAAATGTATCAATTTAATTTTTTCTATAAAAAATTCCATGTTTTTAAAAATCATTCATTTTCTATTTTGAAAAGTTGAATATTTTTGAAAATTTTGATTTTTTGAAATGTTTATTATTTTATTCAAAATTTTCTTTTTTTTTGAAAATTTAGAAAAAGCTAAGTATTTTCAAAATTTTGACGTTTTTGACACTTTTCAAACTTTCTTAAAATACCCACCTTTCTCAAAATGTTGGATATTTTTCAATTTTTTTCACGAATCTTGGACTTATTTCACAATTTGAATTTACTTTCATAATTTCTAGAATACGAGCTTTTTTAAAAATTGTGAGTTTTTCTCCAAAAATAGGCTTATTAAAAAAGTTCTTTTTCTGAATATTTCGACTTTTCTTAAATAATCTAACTTTTTTAAGCAATATCACATTTTTTCCAAAATTTTGACTTTTTTTCAAAATTTTTGACCATTTTCGAATTTAAGTATAATATCAATTTAATTTTTTTTTAAAGTTCATGTTCTTAAAAATCATTCAATTTCTTTTTTGAAAAGTTGAATATTTTTGAAAATTTAGATTTTATGAAATGTTAAGGATTATATTCAAAATGTCATCTTTTTTTTGAAAATTTGAAAGAAGCTAGAGATTTTCAAAACTCCACCTATCTCAAAATTTCGGTTATTTTTCAATTTTTTCAGGAATCGTGGACTTTTTCACAATTTGAATTTATTATCATAATTTCTAGAAATACGACCTTTTTTAAAAATTTTGAGTTTTTCTCCAAAAATTGGCTTTTTAGAAAAGTTGTCTTGTTCTGAATATTTCGATTTTCCCTAAAGAATCTGACTTTTTTTGGAAAATATAGGATTATTTTCAAAATTTCGACTTTTTTTCAAATATTTCAACCATTTTCGAATATAAATCTAATTTTTTCAAAAAGAATTTTATGTTTTTAAAAATCATTCATTTTATTTCTTGAAAAGTTGAATATTTTTGAAAATTTTGATAATTTGAAAATTTTGATTTTTTTAAATGTTAAGGATTTTATTCAAAATTTCATCTTTTTTTTTGAAAATTTCGAAAAAGCTAGAGATTTTCAAATTATTGACTATTTTAATACTTTTCAAACTTTCTTAAAATTCCCACCTTCCCAAAATTTCGGTTATTTTTCAATTTTTTTCACGAATCTTGGACTTTTTCACAATTTGGATTTATTTTCATAACTTCTAGAAATACGACCTTTTTCAAAAATGTAGTTTTTCTCCAAAAATCGGCTTTTTAAAAAGTTGTAGTTTTCTGAATACCTCAACTTTTTTTAAAGAATCTGATTTTTTGAAAAATATGAGATTTTTTTGAAATTTTCGATTCTTTTGATAGACTTCGCCTTTTTTAAAATTTCTTTTTTTATAATTTCGACTATCTCTTTCTGCAAAAATAAAATCTGAAATTAATTTTCAGTTCAAATTGAAGACGGTAACGTAATATTACCGAAATCGATAATACAGATGCCTACTTTTATGGTAATAGTTTGATAACCTAAGAAGAGAGGCCTCTGTCAAAATAAAAACCACAAAGTTGACATTCTACACTTTCTTTATGATTGTTTAGATTCAGTGCTGGATTTATACCTAAACTATACAAGCTATATGAGTTCACTAGAAGCAAATCTCTGTAGTTGCCTTCTTAGTAATTTTGAGTTATCAAAAAACCTGCATCTCTTTATTCAGCGTAACACTTTAAGTAAGCATGGTTTTACGTGTTATGTTATGTTATGTTATGTTATGTTATGTTATGTTATGTTATGTTATGTTATGTTATGTTATGTTATGTTATGTTATGTTATGTTATGTTATGTTATGTTATGTTATGTTATGTTATGTTATGTTATGTTATGTTATGTTATGTTATGTTATGTTATGTTATGTTATGTTATGTTATGTTATGTTATGTTATGTTATGTTATGTTATGTTATGTTATGTTATGTTATGTTATGTTATGTTATGTTATGTTATGTTATGTTATGTTATGTTATGTTATGTTATGTTATGTTATGTTATGTTATGTTATGTTATGTTATGTTATGTTATGTTATGTGATGATATGATAATGTAATTAAAACAACAGGTTTTTCTGCTTCTAAATTTATTGATTTTCTTTAAAAATGTAAAAAATTATTCCAAATACAGACTTTTGCAAGTAAACAATGGAAATACAGATTATGTATTTTTTCAGCAAATATAGTTCCTTTCTTCTGAATTTTTATATAGTTAGTGTTGTGAATTTATTTTTATTATTATTATTAATATTTATTTACATGCGAAACTCGGTTTTCGAAAATTTTGCAAATACAGAGTTTTGCTTCTGGTGTACTCATATAACTTAGGGACCACCACCATCTTGGGGGCCCAGGTTGAGGACCTTTATGTCACCAAAATTCTTGAGCGCCGAGAAAACGTGAGAAACGTTAAGGTGATGAGGAATTCTCGAGGCAGGAAGGCAGTGTGATGAATTTTTTTGCTCGCAACTATGGCCCAATATTTACAAATAGCTTAGGTCTTCATCAAGAATAAATGCGGCCCTGCTTGCATCGCAGGAACAGGTCATAAAGATTATTTAAGCTTTCTGGACACAAAAAATAGCCTACTAACTATTCGGCATCGAAATATATAAATTTGCATCAAAATCGCTTCAGTAAATAAATAGTGAAAATTCGACAAACAAACACACTTTCGTATTATATATTAGTAACGATACTAGAAATATGTGCTATCATTTTCGATTAGTATATAGATTTCTGATGTGGTAAATAAGAACTTGGGAGTTACTGAGCGAAACAAAGGAATAAAATGGGATGGTTCGGCTTGACCTGAGGTCAAGAAGTGAATGAAAGCGAGAAGTGTAATTCCTGAAGGGGAGAAACCCGATAAGGCTTAGAATATGTGGTAACAGTTAGTAAACACCGAACTGAGAATACCATCAAAGCGATAGCCTGTGACATTAGATGTGAGGGAGTAAAGGACACTGTCTTAAAATCCTCAGGGATCTCCTTTCATGATTCTACGGACACATCTGGCGATCTGTTGCGTCTTTCGGCTCTTTTCTAAGATATGATTAAGAACCCGACCGTGCTGGTCATTATCTCTTCTTATGGGATAATACCCGACATAACTAGAAGTGAACTTTTAATTTGCAACACGAGCGATGTCATTATTTTTCCATCGCGAGTTAGTTATTACAAGAGATAAAAAATAAAAAAAGAAACGTAATTTGAAAAGTGGAGATATTTGTATACAACAACGTGTAATTGCATTCCGATGTAAAAGTGATTTTGTCGATCTTTTTTTATTGCTGGTTCTCTAAAACAGTAATATAAGCGAGTGGCCTGAGGGAACAACTAACTGACATGCGAGTGGCAGAAAGGCACTATGTAGGCATTTGCGGAATCCGACAGAGGAGCCTCTTGTCCTGCAACCGTTCTCTGTTATTTTAAATATTCCATCTCATCGGTTATTCCTGCGACCTGCGATACGACCCTAATTCCCACCATTTGCGAAAATTACTTATACGTTTCTTATTTATGGATGGATATATAAACAATGGATTTTTTAATTTTATATTACAAGCCAAATCAAATCAGTTCCTAAGCCGCTTGTGTTTTTATTATAAGTTTTTTTTAGATTCTTTCAATTCTTTCAATTCAATTTAATAATTTTTTGCAAATTAAGATTTCATCTAAAATTTCAAAAGTTGAATATTTCGACTGTAGGCTCAAATCGCGATAAGTGAACTTTTTCGACCTTCGATTTAAACTTTTTTGCTTCTGAAATTCCGCGAAAAAATGTCTAGCGAATTCCGCAAAACAATGTTCAGCGAATTCAGTAAAAAATGTTTTGCGAAATTTCAGGTTTAAGTTCGTACAAAGAGATAATTTGGTTAGGGAATTTTTGAGATCAAAGTTAAATTGTTAAGACGAAATCAAGATTCCGAATTAAAAGAAAAAGTTGGAATTATCAATAGAATTCAGCCTTATTAAAAATAAAGTCAAAATTTTGTTGTTAGAATTCTAATCTCGAAAAAAGTGGAAATATCGAAATGAAAATTGAAATTTCGATGAAAAAATTAGAAACCTAAAAACACGCAACATTTCTGGAAAAAATTTTGAGAACAATTTCATTTTTGTTTAAGAATGGTGTAAGTTTATAAAACTTGGATTATTTTCAAATCATAGACGATTTATTAGTACAGTTGCCTTCTTAGTAATTTTGAGTTATCAAAAAACCTGCATCTCTTTATTCAACGTAACACTTTAAGTAACCATGGTTTTACGTGATAATATGTTATGTTATGTTATGTTATGTTATGTTATGTTATGTTATGATATGTTAATGTAATTAAAACAACAGGTTTTTCTGCTTCTAAATTTATTGATTTTCTTTAAAAATGTAAAAAATTATTCCAAATACAGACTTTTGCAAGTAAACAATGGAAATACAGATTATGTATTTTTTCAGCAAATATAGTTCCTTTCTTCTGAATTTTTATATAGTTAGAATTGTGAATTTATTTTTATTATTATTATTAATATTTATTCACATGCGAAATTTCGATGAAAAAATTAGAAACCTAAAAACACGCAACATTTCTGGAAAAAATTTTGAGAACAATTTCATTTTTGTTTAAGAATGGTGTAAGTTTATAAAACTTGGATTATTTTCAAATCATAGACGATTTATTAGTACAGTTGTTCAGTGGAAACATTTTAATGTTGTCTGCGGTAAACAGAAAGCTGATTAAATGGTATAATTTAACTGGTCTAAAAATTGTTTTTTCATCGTCCTAATTATATCAATCAATTAAAGATATCACAGCAACCAACAGTCTGCGAAACCCAGTGGTGCTGCCTCTTTTTGCTGTAATTAGATTAATAATGGGGCACATAAGGAATAAATTTAGCCCGCATAATTAGCATTCGGTGACAAAATACTGTTGCCTGTTAATTTCCAGCTCTGCATTTCTGGAAAAATTTAATCATGTCGGGGGGCAACGGAAGAATGCTGAAATGAGTTAATCTATGTTTGATTTTATTGGATTGCAGCTGCCCGTTCATTATATTTAATAGCCTTGTAATTGTAAGGATTAAATTACTGCAGGCCATAAAAATAAAGGAGTCATTTTTTTCGCCACACAGAAATGAGATGCATTTAGCGAAAATGATAACTAAACGCGGCTATTTGTAACACCCAATTAGCAGTCTCCGGTATTTAAGAGAGTTTTAAGTATTTCAAGTATATTAATATTGGGTTATTTTTCATCGCTATCGCCGGATTCAAAAGCCTAAGATGTGGTAAGAGTTTACAAGAATCTGCATGTGCAAGGATAATTTGCAAATAACTGCTTCCAATTCCTGCTGTAATGACCAAAGATTTTCAACGTAAATGGTTAAATCGACCTCGTAGCTTTAAGCAGATTAAAATCAAGGACTTTTCTGACTCTGCGACTGCTGCTTTCTAATTCTAATCGGGATAGTTCTGGACTTTATAGTCCAGCAAAGATTAACGACCAGTTTTTTTTAGTATCGAGTATTGCTCATTAGGTATCTCCCTATTTTTAACTGATAACTCGTTTGTCAATATGACAGTTCTGGACTTTATAGTCCAGCGAGGATTAACGACCGATTTTTTTTTTCGTTTCAAGTGTCGCTCATCAGGTATTTCCCTATTTTTAACTGATAACTCGTTTGCCAATATGATATTTTGCTAGAAAACAAAGTAAAAAGAAGCGTCAGCATGTTATTTTATTACACGTTGTAAAAACCAGCAAGGGAAATTCGCAGGACGACCCTTCGAATTTCGCCAATTTTTCTTATCGTGTAGACCCTCATTTCCGCATCAGTGTGACAAATAAGACAGATTATTTGTCCACTTCGACTCTCCAATTGATTTACATCAATTGACCTTAGTTTTTCATGTGTTTCTTGTCTTATGGACGTTTCCCTTCAAGGGCGGTCGACAGAAGGACATCTATTTAATTGAACTATTCGACTTCGTGAAATCTTCGTCACATTAACATAATTTGATAGTAAACAAAATGCAAAAATTATATGACATGGAAACTATGTTAATAATGAATGCAAGAAAAACACTAATATTACTAATTTTAAGAACTACGTGTTTTTTCCTGTTGTCTTCGTCTAAATCTCTCTATTTTAAAAGTAGCCTTTTTGTTTTCAAAAAATTAATATTTCCAGAAAAATTTACCTTCATTTACAGGTTAGAGATTAGGAGTAAGACATGGGCGGCAAATGTTAGACTTTAAAAAATCTCATGTATAAGTTTAAAAGAAAAAAATTGGAAAAAGAATGAAGAAATAAAAATGACAATTAAAACTCCACAAATTTGCAGTTACTGCATTTAAGCATTTAAAATTACTTTAATTAGTATTTAATACTTAAAAAATAAAAAGTTTTCTTTTAAATATTCGAACCATCTCTTTGTTTTGCATTAAATTTCCAATGACATTTTTTTACTTTTTTTTTGTCATCCTTTAATAATCGAAATTTCTACATTTTCTTCACAATTCCGAGTCCATATTTTTTCTTGTAGATCAGTGGTATTTTACCACAGCAACGGTTGTGGATTGAAAGCAAATAGCAAGAAAAAGACAGAATGCAGCTATAGAACGTCGATTATTTTAGAACAAAGACTAAGCAATTAACACGAATTGAAAAGAATCGCAAAAGTTATGTTCACACACGATGTCACCTTGGGGCCGGTTCGAGAGCAACGTTTACACGCCTTGTTTCCTAGCATTTAACTCATGTTGCAACAATGAATGACGAAAGGTCCCACCTTGATGTATAATTATAAATCCTTGTAATATGTCAAAAGCGCATCCCACAGAATCGTGCGCTGGCGGCGGCAAGCCCTTTGGATATCCACGGGCACAAGCTCAACGAGAATACCGCATTGTAAGCTGTACGTGTAAAATTGTTACTGCCCCCAATTGGCACAATTTTTAAAATTGAAACCTCGACTAGATCAACTATCGATCTCGCCATCTTACATAAAAATTGATTTTTTTTATGTTTATTAATTTTATTTAACATTTCTGCGACCCGGTTTGGAAATATTTAAATTTTTATTAGTGAATATTGATACTATTCTGAAACGTTTTTCGAAATATGACTACGTGATATCTAAATTAATTAAAATGTCACCATAATGTTTCCAATCAATGAGATACCACCATAAAGAATTTTTTATGCTTCATGAACAATTTTGCAATGTACCTGATAACTGATAATTTTATAAAATATTTTGAATAGGAATCAATCTTCAAAATATGTAGATGAGTAGAGTCCGGATAGTAAGACAAAATAATTATCTAAATAAAAACAAATGGGGAGTGCCAATAGAAACGAAAACTTAAAATATTCGTATGAAACACTTTTTAGAAACTTGTCACCAGTTTTCAATCATTAAACAATTTATATGTTTAAAAAAATGAAGATTCAAAAAAAAGAGAAACATGTCATTATATTTTGATATAATTTTCTTACTGCTTCTTACGTAAATGTTACCTAAGTGTTACGTAAATGTAAACCAATTTGATTATGTTCGGTTCAAAGTAGAAGATAATTAGTTTCTGATGACAAAAAGTCCTCAAAAACAATGTAAATGAAGTGAGTCAGAATAAATAAAGCCACATAACTCGAGTCGGGTGATTTTATTGTCCCGCACAATGCTCGGGGGCGGCGGTTATTGGCCCTCAATAATTCACGCAATGCGTTCATATCGAGAAATGCCGCCGCGAAATCGAACTGTTCACCCTCTTTTCCATACAACGCCGTTAGCCGCGATTTCCCCCTTCAACTTTACGCACATCAACTCTTCGATTTTTCATCGAACCGTGTTCCTTTCATGGAATTCACGCTACTAAACTGTTTATGAATAGTTATGACCTTTGGGCGTTACTTTTATTTCGCCAAATCCCCAAATTAAAGTCACAAAAGTCTTACATTTGAGGGATAGTTCTACCAAATCTAACGCAGCATTAAAAAATGAGACCGAAAAAAACCTAATGAGGTTAGGTATGAGAGGAGAGTACAAATGTAGTAACATTTGTTAACCTTTTTCTGGGCTAAAGATGATCTCGACATCGATGAGGTCATTATGAATTTTATAAGTTATCTTCTCAGAAGGGGAACTAGGTGGAAACTACGCGGCAACGGTAGGTCAAAATAGAATGTTTGGGTTATCCTGGTTGCAATTTTTATGGGGAGGCTGCGCTTATTGATATTATTATCTTACAGCGACAGTAGCGTCTCTGGTTATTTCATAAAATAACTAATAATGGGTTAATTATTTTATATTTTTTTCTTTATTCCAATTGGCAGAAACTAGTCCAAAAACTCTTTATATTATGAAAAAATTCGCTTAATATCCAGAATGAATTTATCTTATTTTTTCATTTTCCTGTGCTAAAAAACTGAAATGCAAATCTTGTCCCCTGAAGCCAAGAAAGATTAAAAAACACAACAAAGGTTACTCTAACGCGTTTCGATAGCCAAGCTAACATCTTCTGGGCCAAGCTATCATCTTCAGAGAGATACTGACTCAGTATCTCTCTGAAGATGACAGAAGATGGGCCAAGCTATCATCTTCAGAGAGATACTGAGTCAGTATCTCTTTGAAGATGATAGCTTGGCCCAGAAGATGTTAGCGTAGCTCAGTATCTCTCTGAAGATGATAGCTTGGCCCATTTTCTATCATCTTCAGAGAGATACTGGGGCTAGCTATCATCTTCAGGGGGATATTGACTCAGTATCTCTCTGAAGATGATAGCTTGGCCCATCTTCTATCATCTTCAGAGAGATACTGAATCAATATCCCTCTGAAGATCATAGCTAGGCCCAGTATCTCTCTAAAGATTATATAAGATGGGCCAAGCTATCATCTTCAGGAAGATACTGAATCAATATCCCTCTAAAGATCATAGCTAGGCCCAGTATCTCTCTGAAGATGATAGAAGATGGGCCAAGCTCTCATCTTCAGCGAGATACTGGGCCCAGCTATTATCTTCAGAGGGATATTGACTCAGTATCTCTCTGAAGATGATAGTTTGGCCCAGTATCTTTCTGAAGATGATAGAAGATGGGCCAAGCTATCATCTTCAGAGGGATAATGGACCTAGCTATCATCTTCTGGGAAATTTTTTAAACTCTTTGGTTCAAAGCTTCGAGAAAAAAATTGCATATGAATTTGGAATCGAAATTTGTCATCTTGTTATAAAAATAAAAATTTTTAGAATTAATCTTAAATTGTGAGCATTTCTCTCTTCGTTAAAAATTCTGAGTTTAAATTTGAAAAATTAATTAATAAATCTTATCTCCTGAAACCAAGAAAGATTAAAAAACACAACAGAGGTTGCTCTAACGCGTTTTGATAGCCAAGCTATCATCTTCAGACAGATACTGACTCAGTATCTCTCTGAAAATGATAGAAGATGGCCCAAGCTATCCTCTTCAGATAATAGCTTGTCAATCGAAACGCGTTGCAGCAACTTTTGTTGTGTTTTTTAATCTTTCTTGGTTTCAGGAGATAAGATTTATTAATCAATTTTTTAAATTTAAACTCAGAATTTTTAACGAAAAGAGAAATGCTTACAATTTAAGATTAACTCTAAAAATTTTTATTTTAATGACAAGATGACAAATTTCGATTCCAAATTCATATCCAATTTTTTTCTCGAAGCTTTGAACCAAAGAGTTTAAAAAATTTCCCTGAAGATGATAGCTAGGTCCATTATCCCTCTGAAGATGATAGCTTGGCCCATCTTCTATCATCTTCAGAAAGATACTGGGCCAAACTATCATCTATCATCTATCGATTGACAAGCTATTATCTTCTAAGCCAAGCTATCATCTTCAGAGAGATCCTGACTCAGTATCTCTCTGAAGATGATAGAAGATGGCCCAAGCTATCATCTTCAGAGAGACTGAGTCAATATCCCTCTGAAGATGATACCTAGGCCCAGTATCTCTCTGAAGATGATAGAAGATGGGCCAAGCTATCATCTTCAGAGAGATACTGGGCCCAGCTATCATCTTCAGGGGGATATTGACTCGGTATCTCTCTGAAGATGATAACTTGGCCCAGTATCTTTCTGAAGATGATAGAAGATGGGCCAAGCTATCATCTTCAGAGAGATACTGGGCCTAGCTATCATCTTCAGGAAAATTTTTTAAACTCTTTGGTTCAAAGCTTCGAGAAAAAAATTGGATATGAATTTGGAATCGAAATTTGTCATCTTGTCATTAAAATAAAAATTTTTAGAGTTAATCTTAAATTGTGAGCATTTCTCTTTTCGTTAAAAATTCTGAGTTTAAATTTGAAAAATTGATTAATAAATCTTATCTCCTGAAACCAAGAAAGATTAAAAAACACAACAAAGGTTGCTGTAACGCATTTCGATAGCCAAGATATCATCTTCTGGGCCAATCAAGTGTAGAAAAAAAAAAAGTTTTTATAAATGTTTATCCTACAATTAATCAGTCAATCATTAGTACAGGAAGCTATAATTTTGGTGGAACGGACTAATCCTTGGTTATCTTTAAAAATTAAAATGCAAATCTTGTCCCCTGAAACCAAGAAAGATTAAAAAACACAACAAAGGTTGAGCAACCTCATCATGTCCAAAACCAAGCTATCATCTTTAGAGAGATACTGGGCCTAGCTCTCATTTTCAGAGAGATACTGACTCAGTATCTCTCTGAAGATGACAGAAGATGGGCCAAGCTATCATTTTCAGGGAGATTGGTTTTTTAAACTCTTTGGTTCAGAGCTTCGAAAAAAAAATGCATCTGAATTTGAAATTAAAACTTGTCATCTTGTCATTAAAATAATAATTTTTAGTGCAAATCCTAAATTTTGAGCATTTCTCTTTTCGTTAAAAATTCTGAGTTTAAATTTGAAAAATTGAAAAATAAATCCATTTCCTGAAACCAAGAAAATTTAAAAAACACAACAGAGGTTGCTCTCACGCGTTTCGATAGCCAAGCTACCATCTTAAGAGAGATACTGACTCAGTATCTCTCTGAAGATGATAGAAGATGGGCCAAGCTATCATTTTCAGAGAGATACTGAGTCAATATCCATCTGAAGATGATAGCTAGGCCCAGTATCTCTTTGAAAATGATAGAAGATGGGCCAAGCTATCATTTTCAGAGAGATACTGGGCCTGGCTATCATCTTCAGGGGCATTTTTTAAACTCTTTGGTTCAAGGCTTCGAGAAAAAAATTGGATATGAATTTGGGAGCATTTCTCTCTTCGTTAAAAATTCTGAGTTTAAATTTAAAAAATTGATTAATAAATCTTGTCTCCTGAAATCAAGAAAGATTAAAAAACACAACAGAGGTTGCTCTAACGCGTTTTGATAGCCAAGCTATCATCTTCAGACAGATACTGACTCACTCTCTCTGAAGATGATAGAAGATGGCCCAAGCTATCATCTTCAGAGAGACTGAGTCAATATCCCTCTGAAGATGATACCTAGGCCCAGTATCTCTCTAAAGATGATAGAAGATGGGCCAAGCTCTCATCTTCAGAGAGGCACTGGGCCCAGCTATCATCTTCAGAGGGATATTGACTCAGTATCTCTCTGAAGATGATAGCTTGGCCCAGTATCTTTCTGAAGATGATAGAAGATCGGCCAAGCTATCATCTTCAGAGAGTTACTGGGCCTAGCTATCATTTTCAGGAGAATTTTTTAAACTCTTTGGTTCAAAGCTTCGAGAAAAAAATTGCATATGAATTTGAAATCGAAATTTGTCATCTTGTCATTAAAATGAAATTTTTTAGAGTTAATTTTAAATTGTGAGCATTTCTCTCTTCGTTAAAAATTCGGAGTTTAAATTTAAAAAATTGATTAATAAATCTTATCTCCTGAAACCAAGAAAGATTAAAAAACACAACAGAGGTTGCTCTAACGCGTTTTGATAGCCAAGCTATCATCTTCAGACAGATACTGACTCAGTATTTCTCTGAAGATGATAAAAGATGGCCCAAGCTATCATCTTTAGAGAGACTGAGTCAATATCCCTCTGAAGATGATAGCTGGGCCCAGTGCCTCTCTGAAGATGATAGAAGATGGGCCAAGCTATCATCTTCAGAGAGATACTGGGCCCAGCTATCATCTTCAGGGGGATATTGACTCGGTATCTCTCTGAAGATGATAGCTTGGCCCATCTTCTATCATCTTTAGAAAGATACTGGGCCAAGTTATCTCTCTGAAGATGATAACTTGGCCCAGTATCTTTCTAAAGATGATAGAAGATGGGCCAAGCTATCATCTTCAGAGAGATACTGGACCTAGCTATCATCTTCAGGGAAATTTTTTAAACTCTATGGTTCAAAGCTTCGAGAAAAAAATTGGATATGAATTTGGAATCGACATTTGTCATCTTGTCATTAAAATTAAAATTTTTAGAGTAAATCTTAAATTGTGAGCATTTCTCTTTTCGTTAAAAATTCTGAGTTTAAATTTGAAAAATTGATTAATGAATCTTATCTCCTGAAACCAAGAAAGATTAAAAAACACAACAAAGGTTGCTGTAACGCGTTTCGATAGCCCAGCTATCATCTTCTGAGCCAAAGTATCATCTTCAGAGAGATGCTGACTCAGTATCTCTCTGAAGATGATAGAAGATGGGCCAAGCTATCATCTTTAAAGAGATACTGAGTCAATATCCCACTGAAGATAATAGCTAGGCTCAGTATCTCTGAAGATGATAGAACATGGGCCAAGCTATCATTTTCAGGGAGATTCGTTTTTTAAACTCTTTGGTTCAAAGCTTCAAAGCTTCGAAAAAAAGTTGCATATGAATTTGAAATCGAATTTTGTCATCTTGTCATTAAAATAAAAATTTTTAGAGTAAATCTTAAATTTTGAGCATTTCTCTCTTCCTTAAAAATTCTGAGTTTAAATTTGAAAAATTGAAAAATAAATCTTATCTCCTGAAACCAAAAAAGATTAAAGAACACAACAGAAATTGCTCTAACGCGTTTTGATAGCTGAGCTATCATCTTCAGAGAGATGCTGACTCAGTATCTCTCTGAAGATGATAGAAGATGGGCCAAGCTATCATCTTGAGAGAGGTACTGAATTAATATTTCTCTGAGGATCATAGCTAGGCCTAGTATCTCTCTGAAGATGATAGAAGATGGGATAAGCTATCATCTTCAGAGAGATACTGGGCTCAGCTATCATCTTCAGAGGGATATTGACTCAGTATCTCTCTGAAGATGATAGCTTGGACCAGTATCTTTCTGAAGATGAGAGAAGATGGGCCAAGCTATCATCTTCGGAGAGATACTGGGCCTAGCTAGGGGAATACTGACTCACTATCTCCCTGAAAATGATAGCTTGGCCCATCTTCTATCATTTTCAGGAAGATACTGAGTCAGTATTCCCCTGAAGATGATAGCTAGGCCCAGTATCTCTCTAAAGATGATAGCTTGGCTTTGGACATGATGAGGTTGCTCAACCTTTGTTGTGTTTTTTAATCATTCTTGGTATCAGGGGACAAGATTTGCATTTATCAATTTTTAAAGATAACCAAGGACCAGTTTGTTCCACCAAAATTATAACGTCCTGTTCTAATGATTGACTTATTAATTGTTAAGTAAACAATTATAAAAGCGTTTTTTTTCTACACTTTTTTTCCAGAAATTTAAAAACGTTCTTTTTTTTAATTTGTTTTTAATAGATTGTTTT
The DNA here is from genome assembly GCA_028583605.1 of Dastarcus helophoroides. NCBI lineage: Eukaryota > Metazoa > Arthropoda > Insecta > Coleoptera > Bothrideridae > Dastarcus > Dastarcus helophoroides. The sequence continues at coordinate 9,043,739 of CM053336.1, read as the reverse complement.
TAAAATTTTGTTTTTAAAATTTGGTTTTCGTTTTCAAAATGTTCACTTTCTCTAAAAACGTTTCCAACATTTCGAATTTTTTTTTAAATCATCGCTTTTTTCTGGAACTGTTGACCATTTTTCTGGAAATTTTGACTCTTTTTTCAAAATGTCGTGATTTTTTCTTCATGTTTCGATTTTTTTCCAAACATTTAATTAGGAGAAATTTCTCGAATATTTTTTGAAAACAATCAATTTATTTTTATAAGATGCTTTTTTGTTTTTTCGAATTTCTACCTTTTTAATTGTTTTCTTCAAACTTCGATCCTTCTCGAAACATCACGTTGACCTGTGTAGCCTGTTATACATAATAGCTGGATATTATCCAGGTATCTGTATTAATCACTTGTGTTGTAACATTTACGTTACAAAATGTTCATCAACAGAAGAATTGGATCATATGAGATTTTACTAACATTTAAGTCTAAGTTAAAGTATGAATGATTAAATATATGTTCTTTCGACCCCTATAAACCAAGGCAAATCCTCCGGGACTTCGGAACGGAGCAGAAAGTGAGATTTATTCGATATATTGAACGTTATGTAACTGAAGATCCGATAATTTTGTTACGTCGGTGATCGACGGTGTTATCTTACTGATTGACGGTCGAGTGTCTTTAAGAACATAAACTTACGAGGTGAGCCAAAATCTCGTGTAAAGGAAAAATTGATGAAATACGTACAAGCTTTATTATTGCATTAATTTTGTCCCTTCTGCTTCCTTATAATTAACTGACAATGAGAGAGATACATTTAAATATCAAAGTTTAAAAAACATAAATTTAGAAACCGAATGCTCGAATTTTCAAATCTAATTTTGGTGTAATGGACTGGTCTTTGGTTATCCTTAAAAACTGAAAAACAAATCATGTCCAAAGCCAAGCTGTCATCTTTAGAGGGATGCTGGGCCTAGCTATCATCTTCAAGGGGATACTAACTCAGTATCTCCCTGAAAATGATAGCTTGGCCCACCTTCTATCATCTTCAGAGAAATCTGGGCCTAGCTATCATCTTCAGATGGATATTGACTTAGTATTTCTCGATCGATAGCCAAGCTATCATCTTCTGGGCCAAGCTGCCATCTTCAGGGAGACACTGACTCAGTATCTCTCTGAAGATGGCAGCTTGGCCCAGAAGATGATAGCTTGGCTATCAAAACGCGTTAGAGCAACCTTTGTTGGGTTTTTTAATCTTTCTGGGTTTCAGGAGACAAGATTTATTTTTCAATTTTTCAAATTTAAACTCAGAATTTTTAAGAAAGAGAGAAATGCTCACAATTTAAGATTAACTCTAAAAATTTGTATTTTAATGACAAGATAACAAATTTTGATTCCAAATTCATATGCAACTTTTTTCTCGAAGCTTTGAACCAAAGAGTTTAGAAAAACCATTCTCCCCGAAACTGATAGCTTGGTCCATCTTCTATCATCTTCAGAGAGATACTGGGCCTAGCTATCATCTTCAGTGGAATATTGACTCAGTATCTCTCTGAAGATGATAGCTTAGCCCATCTTCTATCATCTTCAGAGAGATACTGGGCCTAGCTATCATCTTCAGTGGGATATTGACTCAGTATCTCTCTGAAGATGATAGCTTGGCCCATCTTCTATCATCTTCAGAGAGATACTGACTCAGTATCTCTCTGAAGATGACAGCTTGGCCCAGGAGATAATAGCTTGGCTATCAAAATGCTTTAGAGCAACCCTTGTTGTGTTTTTTATACTTTCTTGGTTTCAGGAGGCAAGATTTATTTATCAATTTTTCAAATTTAAACGCAGAATTTTTAACAAAGAGAGAAATGCTCACAGTTTAAGATTTACTCTAAAAATTTTTATTTTAATGACAAATTTCGATTCCAAATTTATACGCAACTTTTTTCTCGAATCTTTTAAACCAAAAAGTTTAAAAAAAGCAATCGACAATTAAAATATTATAAGAAACTTAAAAAGCTGACATTTCGAATGAAAATTTCTTCCTCCTGTATTATATGCAAGTAGAATACAACCTAGACTGCAAATTTATGCAGCCCTTCAGGCGTGAATCATAGGCAGCTGGACTACCAACAGTTGAAACACTGCCACCTAGCAAAGCGGTTGTTCTCTAGGAACAATTTCCCAGAAGACAAGGATTCTAATGCACAGACCAATAGGTTTGAATATTTATTAGATTCGACTGACGAGATCTAATAAGATCAAAACCGGTCTTTGGTTTCCAAACTTCGAATTTTTCATACACAATTACAATTTAAACTCAGGGTATCTTCAAAAGGCCAAAATTTTGAAAAAAAAAAGTCGAAAATGATCTCGAAAATTGGTAATCTTAAGAAAAAAGTCAAGATTTTGAGTTTTCCAGTCGTCATTTTAATAGAAAGGGTGAAAATCTCTAGAAAACGTTACATTCAAAAGAAGGAGACATTTTCCAGAAAAGAAAGTAAAAATTACTAGTTTTAACTGATTAGTTGATTATTCAACGGACTGCTGAACTTATTCAAAATCGTTACAAAGAGGTAAGATCAAAAAGAACTATAAGTTACTTAAATTAAACGGACTGTTTTGAAAAAAAATTAAAATTTCGGGTAAAAAGGACATTTTAACAAATTTTTCGCTGAAATTCGAGCACTTTTTCTCGTCAAAGATTTGATAAAATTTGGCAGACTTGATGCCTTTTCTCTCCAAAGATTTAGTAAAATGTGACAAAATTGAGGTTTTTTTTCGAAAAAATAAAAAGTTTTGCATTAAAGTTGAAATTCTTCAGAAAAACGCCAATTTCGAGATTAGAGTCGACATTTAGACGAATAAGTAAAAGTTTCCTGAAAAATTCAAGATTCCGAGAAATCCCAGAATTTAAGAATGGTTTTTTCCCGAAATTGTACCGTGTTTTTGGACATCAAGTCAAATTTTTTAGGAAAACTTGTATTTTATTTGTGAAATTTTGGAGCATAAATTCAAATTTTTTATACACAATTACAATTTAAACTCAGGGTATCTTGGAAAGGCAAAAATTTTGAAAAAAAAGTCGAAAATGATATCGAAAATCGATAATCTCGATAAAAAAGTCCTGATTTTTATTTTTGTCAGTCGTTATTTAAGAAGAAAAGGTGAAAATCTCTAGAAAACGTTACATTCAAAAGTAGGCGATATTTTCCAGGAAAAAAAGTAAAAATTACTAGTTTTAACAGATTAGTTGGTTATTCAACGAACTGCTGAACTTATTCAAAATCGTTACAAAGAGTGTTGCAATCTTCAAACTCACACATAGTTTAAATTTAAACTAATGAATCGTAAAAACCAGATAAAATCAGTGGTTTATGGCTAAATCAAAATTTGGTCTACTTTGGAATTGATTTTTTAAAATAAAAGCTTTGGTCTACAGTCAAGTCGTTTTCAGATGATTGCATTTGGCCATTTCATTCGGCAATATTAATTTATAGGGGCAGTAGGGCGGGCATCAGAGCAATGATTTAATACCGGGGAGAGCAAAACTGGGCTTTTACTTTGATTTGGTCACGTTCAAGCGTCGTCGCCCCCAAGGAATCCGGGGACTAACCATCTCGCGAGATGCTAAATGCGGCTGAGATACCTTCGTAGGATATCTTATTTCATTAAATATCTACACTCTCCTCGGCATGCTACGTGATACAAACTTAAATGAAATAATCTACCGAAGAGCTTAAGAAATTATCTGCGCCCGACATCGGCTTATATTCGTACTTGGTAAATTATAGAGATAAGCAAAAACGCTTACACTTCGGGTCAAATTTCATATTTTATTGGTATAAAATTCGAACGAATATTTTATTAAAAGACAATATATAAAATAAACCCAAAGTATCCACTGTCAAAGGCAATTTAATCCTGAATTAATCTTCGAAGGATATTCAGAGTTTGATAATTTTTTTAAGTGTTTTTTCTATGTTTGTATAATTTAATATATTTAATCAAGTTTCTGTTGAGTTAACTATATCACCTTTCTCACTTTTAGCAGATAACACTATCAAAAGAATATTTTTTAAATACTGGCGTCAGTAACTGCTGTTGACCACACATTTGAATTCGAAAAAGAATAGATATTTGCTCCATAACATGCATTTTAACCTTTGCCAAAACAAATCAATTTCTGCTTGTTATGTCATCGTTTCACAATTATTAAACTTCATTAACGATTAAAAAGCAACTGATATTCAAAAGTTCCACAACGTTTCGATAAATATTTGCTAACACCGGACCAGGCTTCGCCCATGATAATACGAAACGTGGTCCTGTGTTAGCAAATATTTATCGAAACATTGTGGAATTTTTGAATATCTGTTGCTTTTTAATCGTTAATTTAGTTTAATAATTATGTATATTAAAGAATTTCACGAAGTAAGGGTTGGAAATGCATCATTTATTAGATCTGACCACTATTTGATTAAATATATAATTATTAACGTGCAAAATTTAACAAAAATTAACAAACTAATCTCAAACCCTTTTGCTGAAAAACAAAGCGCATACAAGCTGCTTATTTTATTTATTTTTATTATACGTGGGGTATATACTTTTGTTTTTTCGAGCACCGTAGCATCATCATTATTTGCGGGTCCAAACAATTTGAACTTGCCGTCCCCGAGGTGCTGTCGTCTAAACGCAGTAGTGGGGTTAACCGGGCTCCCGAACAGCTTCAATATCTGTTTCATAATTTTCAAGTTTTGAATTATAACCGGTGTGTAATACAATCGGCAAAGGTGCAATAAAAGTTTACTGCGACAACGACATTGATTTCGTTCCAGAATTACTTTTATCTGCTGGGGACGAACAATCGTAGGTCCTGCGTGGAAATGGTGGATGCGCCGGTGCTCGTGTTGTAAGGAAATTAGGCCAAATGGATGAAAAATTTGCTGCATTTGTGTCCCAAATAAAAAATTTCCGAACTTAGCATTCAATTTCGACATTTCATTCTCGAAATTTAAACTTTTATCTTATCTACAACTGAAAAAAGTGTCTAATTTCTGACTTTAAAATTTTCGAGCTTACTTTAAAACAAAAGTTTACAGTTCGGGAGAACTCGAAAATTTATTGTGATAAAATTTGCGTTTTAACAAAAAATTTCTACCTTTTTTTGGCTTTTTTATAGAATTTTATTTCATTTATTTTGAAGATCTAGACTCAAAACTTTACTTTTTATTGAAAATTTCGACTATTTTCAAAGTAATAACAAAAGAATTGGAACTATTCAAAATTTTGGTTTCTTTTTGAGGTTCTGACTGAAAATGTTTGCTAAAATATTAATAGACAAAAAAATTTTTACTTTTTTTATAAAACTTGCACTTTCGTTCGAAGTTTTCGTTAAAATTTCGACTTTTTTGCAAATTCAGATGACGGATGTACACTTTTTTTTATTAGGGCCTTTTCTCGATATTCCGACTGAAAATGTTTAGATTTTTCAAAATATTGACCTTTTTTTTAATTTTCGACTTTCTCCACTTTTTATAAACTACAACTTTTTTTTGAGAAATTACCCTTGGTTGAAAATTTGAACTATTCATTGGAAAAATTCACTCAGAAACGCCTTAGAGCAACCTTTGTTGTGTTTTTTAATCTTTCTTGATTTCAAGAGACGAGATTTATATATCATTTTTTGAAGATAACCAAGGACAAGTCCGTTTCACCAAAAAAAAAAAATTGACGGTTTCAACAAAAATGAATTTTTAACTAAAGTCAATTTTTTTTTTGTTAAACTGTTAACTATTAAACTGGACTTTGGTTCTCTTCAAAAATCACAAATCTAGTCCCGTGAAACCTTTCTTGGTTTCAGGGGACAAGATTTGTGTATCAGTTTAAAAAAAAATGTTAAAACTTCAAGAAAACTCTGAAAATCAATTTAAATGCAAATTATCCATATTTCATGGAAATCAGGCAGCGAATTAAAGTCAAAATTTTAACAAAAGTTCCAAACTTACCATTAAGAAATTTTGGAGAAAAATCTAAAATTTTAGGTGGATTTTTTTGTCAAACAGAAATTCATAACTAGTCCGACTGAAAATGTTTACCTTTTTCAAAATATTGACCTTTTTTTTAATTTTCGACTTTTTCCACTTTTTGTAAACTACAACTTTTTTTTGAAAAATTACCCTTAATTGAAAATTTGAACTATTCATTAGAAAAATTCATTCAGAAACGCGTTAGAGCAACCTTTGTTGTGTTTTTTAATCTTTCTTGGTTTCAAGGGACAAGATTTGTATTTCATTTTTGGAAGATAATCAAGGACCAGTCCGTTCACCAAAAAAAAATTGACCGTTTCAACAAAAATGAAGTTTTAACTAAAGTCAAATTTTTTTGTTGTTAAATGGACTGGACTTTGGTTCTCTTCAAAAATCATAAATCTAGATCCCTTGAAACCTTTCTTGGGTTCAGGGGACAAGATTTGTGTATCAGTTTAAAGAAAAAAATGTTGAAAGTTCGAAAAAACTCTGGAAATCAATTTAAATGCAAATTATCCATATTTTATGGAAATCAGGGAGCGAATTGAAGTCAAAATTTTAACAAAAGTTTCAAACTTACCATTAGGAAATTTTGGAGGAAAATCTAAAATTTTAGGTGGATTTTTTTGTCAAACAGAAATTCATAACTAGTTCCGACTGAAAATGTTTACCATTTTTCAAAATATTGACCTTTTTTCTTAATTTTCGACTTTCTCCACTTTTGTAAACTACAACTTTTTTTTTTCAAAAATTACCCTTGGTTGAAAATTTGAACTATTCATTAGAAAAATTCATTCAGAAACGCGTTAGAGCAACCTTTGTTGTGTTTTTTAATTTTTCTTGGTTTAAAGGAGCAAGATTTGTATTTCATTTTTTGAAGATAACCAAAGATAAGTCCGTTCCACCAAAAAAAATGATGGTTTCAACAAAAATGAATTTTTCACTGAACTCAATTCTTTTTTGGTGTAACGGACTGGTCCTTGGTTGTCTTCAAAAATTAAAAATCTAGTCCCTTGAAACCTTGCTTGGTTTCAGGGGATAAGATTTGTGCATCAATTTAAGAGATGAAATGTTAAAAGTTCTAGAAAACGCTAGAAATCAATTTAAATGCAATTTTTCCATATTTTATGGAACTGAGGTGACGAATCAAAGTCAAAATTTTAACAAAAGGTCCAAATTTAACATATTTGGAGGAAAATCTAATATTCTAGTTGGTTTTTTTGTCAAACAGAAATTCATAACTATTAAATTTTATTAACGATTAAAAAGCAACAGATGTTGAAAATTCTATAGTGTTTCGATAAATATTTGCTAACACCGGACCAGGTTTCGCATTACTGCATCATAGGGGGTTATACCAGCAATTTGTTTAGCCATTGTAAGGGTTGGAAATGTTAATTAAAATTAAAATGTCAACAAAAACCTCAAAATTTTAATTTTTGAGTTTCAATGGGGCCAATAATTTCATAATTTGCGTTTTCTCCTAAAGTAAAACTTTATGGCACATTGCTGTGTTGAAATATCAGCGTCATCCCGATGTTTTAAGTGGCAAACAAGTGCCCCATAAAACAGGTCAGCATGTAGGAAAATGCAATTTGTCAATGCGGCAAATAAATCACATAAACGATGTTATGGTGAATATTTAGGACTTTTAATAAAAATAAAGTTCAAGCTGCATTAAGTCTTGGCGAACGGGCATATATCACTCGAGGAGACGTTTTAAAGTGTGTGCAAAGAGATCGTTTATTAAACTGCGCTGCTATAAACATATTTTTATTGAAATGACATAAAATCCGCGCACGTGGAACCATATTTTTATTAGTTCTGGCATAAAGTCTCGTATAAATTGCTGATATTTATTGTCCATTAACACTAAACAGCGTTTTCGCAATAAAACTGAACCGTTAAAGCATTTTTTAAATACACTTTTGTACACAAGCTCAACAGTTTGCTGAATTTCGATCACAGGATCGCGCTGAGCTCAATGCATCAACTGAAACCGTTGAGTGAAAATACTATCTATCTCTCAACGCTAAAACCTATCTCGATAGAAATATCGAACTGGAGAACTCAGATCGATATTTCTATCGAGCTGGAGAACTCAGTTCGATATTTCTATCGAGCTGGAGAACCCAGTTAGATATTTCTATCGAACTGGAGAATTCAGGTAGCAGCAGATCCAGTGTTATCATTAGAATCCGGTGGTATCTGAACGTAGTTCAAACGATTGCCGGTTTCTCCGCTGTAACAAGAAGCTTTCACTTATATGTCCTAATTCTACACAACTTTTTACCCTTGACCTGCATTTTCGACCAGGTGGAAGATTCAGTTGAGAATACAAATTCTAATCTGCCATTCCCATTCAGCAAATATCCTCCTATCGTAAAAATACACCGTAAATAACACAGATAAGGTTTTTTTTTGCTATTGGCAACTCCAGCTGAAAGCCGAAAGGGAACATCGACTTGCACGAGGCACGTTGTACACTTTACATATTATCGAACGGACGACCTACGCCAAGATCTTGTAGTCTACCAGATCGATGTATTTAAATGGTATTCAAATGAGTATGACGTAGTGCATGGAAATACGAAACGCACCATCAATGACTCTTCTACGCTTTCGAGTCCATTCAAAAGTATTTGCATACAAGCCCGCCAGAAACTCCTCGTCGGGCTTCCAGCTTTTACACAACTACGTCATTTTCAATTCAAATGTATTGTCTTATTTGTTAAATCATAGAGGACAGTTGCAGTTAAATCATAGTAGACTTATTTTCTCTTCTTAAAGTCTAAGGTACCAGTTTAATGTTCAAGTGGAAAAGTCAAGCTAATTTAATTCCAGTGGCGGCCCCTAGCCAAAAATAATGCGGGTGCTGCGACAATGTTTAGTGTTTTAAGATTTCGACTGAAAATTTCGACATTTTCAAAACGTTACTTTTCGAAAACTTTAGATTTCCTGACAATGAAAACTTTTAATAATGTCACGTTTTTTGAAAGATTGGATTTCTTTCCAAATTTCGACTGTATTGCAAAATTTAATTTTTACCATTTGAAAATTCTTACTTTTTCTGAAAATGTAAATTTTTTCAAATCTGGACCTTTGACTTTTTAAATTTTCGATTTTTTGCTAAATTTCATCTTTGTTTATAATTTTTTTTGGAAAATTATAATTTTTTTATTGAAAATTTCGATTCTTAATAATTTCGACTGGTTTTTATTTAAATATCAACTATTTTTCAAAATTTCAAACTTTTTTGCAGTTTCGATTTTTTTTTGATTTTTTGTTGAAAATTTGGCTACTTTCCGAAATTCTTTCAAAACTTCAATTTTTTTGAAAATTTTGAAATTTTTGACATTTTTTAAAAATTTGATTCAAAATTTTAACTACCAAAAATTTAAACTTTTTCCAAAATTTTAACTTCTCAATATTTCGACGTTTGAAAAACTCGATTTATCTGATAATTTTTACTTGTTTTCAATATTCCGGTTTCAAAAATTTTGATTTTTATTCAAAAGTGTTCAAAATTCCCAACTACTCAAGACTTAAACTTTTTGAAAATTTTGAATTATTTCGTAAATTCGATAAAAATTCTCAAATCTTTTGCAAATTTTGATATTTTTTTGATTTCGATTATAAATTTCAACCTTTTCTTTTTGAAAATTTCTTCTTTTCCAAAATATTGACTTCTTTTGGACATTTGAAATATTTTGAAAATTTTTGCCTTGTCAACAAATTTCGACTTTCTTTATTGAAAATTTTAACCTTTTCTTAAATCTGCACTTTTTTGAAATTTTCGACTCTTTATTTTAATTCCCACTTTGTTGAAAATTCCGACCTTTTTCAAATGTTCGATTTTTTAAAATTTTAGTCATTTTCCAAAATTAAAAATTTTTGGAATACTTAAAAATTTTTACTTTTTTTTTTCATTTCAACTATTTTCAAATTTTTGACATTTTTTGCGAACTTTTATTTGAAAATTGTAATTTTTTTAAGTCAGATATTTTTTAAAACCTTTTATTGAAATTTTCGACTAATATTTTGTAAAATTTCGACTCCATTTCAAACCTTCGGCTTTTTTTTCAAAATTTCTACTCTTTTCGAAAACTTGATTTTTTTTAAAAAGTTTGAACTTTCTTAAAAATTTTATTTATACATTTTTTAAACATTTCCAATTAAATCTTTGACTTAAAAATTAAGATTCTATTTAAACTTTAACTATTGAAAATTTGAACTTTTTTCAAAATTTTGCAGTTTCGAAATTTCAATTTTTTTGATAATTACGAATTTTTCGATAATTCTGAGTTTTCTCCAATATTCAAAAAATTCAGCTTCTTTTTTCAAAAAAATTCGCCTTTTATCCACATTCCCTAAATTATGAAAAATATCGACCACCTTAAAAATTGAATTTTATTTTTAAGTTTGACTTTTCTCATAGTTTTAGCTTTATTTTTTAAAAGTGGTAATGCTTTTGTTTTTAAATTTACATTTTTTGAGAAAAATTTCGAAATAACACTCGAATTTAAAAAAATTAATAACAAAAACCCCTATTTTTAACATTGGGCAAAGTTTTAAAACAAATTTCCAAAAAAAAACATGCATTTTATGTACAAATAAATTGCCAAAATTTGAATTTTAATCACAAAAAATTGGCTTCAAGCTGGAATATTTGATTTACTAGAAAAAGTTAATGATTTTTTTTCAACATTTTCAATAATTTTAATTACTAAATTTTAGGACTTCTAAAAATGATGACTCTTTTTCTCAACAATTTCAATAATTCACACTTTAAAAGTCAAAATTATAAGAATATTGTTGACAATTAATTTATTTAAAAAAAAAAATTTTTCTTTAATTCTGAAAATGTCATTTTTTTTTTAAAAATTTGAACTTTTTCTAGTAATATGATCTGCTTTTGTTTGAAATTTTAAGAATAATTTTTAAATTTCGATCCTTTTTTTAATTGAATTCGAACTTGAGAATTTCAAGAATAAATTTAACATTTCTAGAAAAATTGGAAACTCCGATTCAGAATTTTCTTTGGTCTTACAGTAGTAGTAATTTTTTAGAGAAATATCAAATTGTAAAAAAGGTTTAAATTTACAAGGTTCATTTTTTCTTGAAATTTCAATATTTTTCCCAAAGTTTTCTTATTTTTATGCAGATTTGAAGTTTATTTTCCCTAAACCTATACTTAATAGATTTCAGATTCTTATCAAAATTACAAAATAAAATGAACTTTAAAAATATTAAGATTTTGTTAGAAAACTTTTAGATTTCCAAAACAAAATTCTTACAAGAAAAAATATTTTAAAGACAAACTCCAGGATAAATCCAAATTTCAAAAAAATTCTTTGTATAAAATGTTTAGAAAAAAACATAAATTGCATAGAGAAAAAATACAAAATTTCTTAGAAAAAAATCGAAATTTGAAAAAAAAATTTAAATATCTGTACAAAAAAGTCGAAATTTTTTGTTTTTTCCAAAGTGTTGAAATTTTTATAAAGCTTTCATGGTTTTTTCCAAACATTTTTTGTCAAAACTACAAAATAAAATGAACTTAAAATTGTCAAAGTGTTGTGAAAAAACATTTTTAAAGCAAATTAGAGGAACACAAAGAAAAATCTGGAAAAGTTGGAATTTCTAGAAGAAATTTTAAAAATAACACTTTCAGAAGAAATGAAAACTTCGAGAAAACTTCTTTTCATAAAATATTTAGGAAAAATGGAAACTGCAGAAAAAATCAAAATTTCCTAAAAAATTGGAAATATCTGAAAAAAACTCAAAATTTTTATTGAAAATGAGATTTGAGGTAAAAATTTGAAGATACCGTATTACCTTATTTTTTGAAGAATTAGTAAAATGCAAGATGAGTTCGATTTAAATTTTTTCTTGAAATTGTAATTATTTTCTCAAAATGTTGACATTTTCAAAGAAATTTGAACTTTTTAAACATTTTAATTCCTGCTCAAAATTATGATTTCTTTCTCAAAACTTTTACAAAAATTAGTTTTTGAAAATGTTATTTTGATCAAAATTAAAAATAAAATAAATTTTTAAATTTCTTAGGTTCGTGAAAGAAACCTACAATTTCTATGAAAAGAAATGAGAGAAAATTTAAAATTTTTACAAAGAATTGCGTAATGAAAAGTGTTCTAAAAATTTTAAGAAAAAAACTCGTAAGCCAACTTGGGGGTGCTGCAGTTCCACAGTGCCTATACGTCAGTCGCCACTGTTTAATTCTTTAGATAACCTAAAAAACCAAACCAAATAGTTCTTTTGAATAATCCAGCCTAATTTGCTTTGCAGAAGAACTGGGCAACTTTTATTATTTCTTTGGTCGGTGGCGTCGAAGCTCAAGAGCCCCCTACTCCTTAAAAAGTCCCCTTTCTTGGTAAAAAAGCAACTAAATATATTTTTTTAATTTTTTTCAGTTTTTGAAAAGCGCAACTAAATTGCTTTAAAATAAAAATTAAAAAATACATCCTAACTCTAAATGAAACGAATACTAATAAAATAGTCTGCCCTTATTCTAGTCACTCTAACCTGTCTAATTTTATCTGTTTTTTGGTTTCATCATTCTTACACCAAAAGAACGGTTTCAGCCCCTCAATTCCTAGCTAAGAGGGATTTAACGGACAATTATGCACCATGAACTTGACCTGGTAACGAGCGCCGGATACGAGAGCACCGATTGCGTTTCTTGCAAGACGCCCAGTATATTAGCATACGTCAACAAAGAATATATTAATAAATTAAAATCTGAATGCAAACAAATAATACACATTGCTGCTGCTACGAAAGTAAAAGCTACAAGCGTGTCCATTAAAAGTCGCTCACCCACCTACTTCTCGCATGCTGTATTCTCTTTTGTTTTTTATTAGGTAACTAGGATTATTTCGCTTCCTTTCGTTGGTATACAAGGTGTGAAAAATAAGCATTCGCTTGATAAAAAAATATAAACATTTCGATCTTATTAAAGTATCATAATGGTGATCGTAAAGAAACAACCAGAAGGTCACACTTGTGGCAGTTAACACACGATTAAGCAATTTCATAGATATATCTAATAATTATACTTTTGATTAGGTTTACATACGCTTAGGCTATCAATAATACATTTGTGATATTTATTACCATGTGTCAGGATACCTTTATTACTTCGGAGGTCAACCTTCTTAAGAAAACACCCACATACCCAGGCCCGTAACCAGATTTTTTTCGGGGGGGGGGGGGGGGCTGCGATCCTTCTGCTAAAACTACCTAGTCTTTGTTTGCATTTAGGTTAGAGCTAAGTAGCCACGGTCCAATACTACTTTACTATTAATATTATTATTGTATACAAGTATAGTAAAATATAAAAAACAGATCTGGGGGTAAGGTGATAAAATTACTCAAAAGATATTCCTCTTCTAAAATTTCTCTTTAAACTGTCTTCTTTAACCTGCACTCGTGTATGAAAAATGCCTATAGAAAGTACTCTATTAAAAGACATACTTTGAAGTCAGCTGGAGGAAATTTTTTTTTCAAGTTCAAGTTTCCTCTTGGCGTCCAACTCTTTTTCTAACTGGCAAAAACTTCAATTCCTACGTTTTTTATTTTGGGCAATTTTGGAAATTATTGCTGCTATCTGAATTTGTAATGTCAAAATGCATTTGATTCTTCCGAATTTCGAAAAAAAGTTTTTGCTGTTAAGTTATTTATCGTTTTTTTTAATCTCAAAATTTCAACCTATTTTTTTGGAAATTTTTAATTTGAATTAGATTTTTCGCTAAATGCAAAGTATGTTAATACTTTTACTTTTTTTTTCTCAAAATTAAAAGTTTAAAATCTTGGTATTTACTTCAAATCCACAAATATTTTTTTTTACTTCGACTCTTTCTAGAAACCTGAAAATTTTGCCACAATTTTTGCGAAAAATGTCAGATATCGAAATTCTGAACTTAATCTTGAGTTTTTTGAATTTGGAATTTTAATTGGAAATGTCTAGAAAAGTCTACATTTAGAGTGGACAAATTCGTTCTAGAAAAAGTTTAATTACGACCGCGTTTACACTTAAAAATTACCAAAATTCTTATTAAACATTGGTGAAAATATTAACTTTTTTAAAAATTTTGAATTTCCGAACAAAATTAGGATATGTTAATTCCTAATGTGACCTGTTCCAACTCGCAATTTGTAGTTTTTTAAATTCGAAATTTTAAAAATAAGTTGACATTTACATTTACTCTCTAAATCCGAAGAAAACATATTAATAAAACAATCGAATTGAAAAAACTTTTTTTTAAAAAAGGCAGAATATTCAAAAAATTGGCTTTTCCAGAAAAAAATTTCAACAAAAAGTCAAAATTCTGACAAAAGTCAAAATTGTACATAGAGTTAAAAATTTAATTCCAAATTTTGATAACTGCCGACAGAAGTGAAAAATTAAAACTAGAAATTAACAGTGTTTTTTTTTTAATTTCCATCGAAGGTAAAATTTTTCCAAAACAAATCAAAATTTCGTGCGCAAATTGAGATTTTGAAAAAAAGTTGAAATTTTCGAAAAAAAAAGTCGAAATGCTCAATGGAAATAAAACTTAAAATTTAAAAAATCTAACTTTTATAAAATTGAAAAAAAAATATTTTGTTAGTCACAATTTTCATAAAAATAAAATTTTTCAAAAAAATGATTTCTTCCAAATTATGAAAAAATCGAAATTTTATGTATAAACAGTTGACATTTTGGTGGTTTCGGTAGTTTTAAAAGCAACCAAAATAAAAAAAATCGGGAATTTAAAAAAAAAAAGTTTTGAACAAAAGCCAACACTCCAAACAAAAATAAAGTAAGATATTGTTCAAAAAAGTCGAAATTTCAAAAATCTGCAACTTAATTAAAAAAAGTCGAATTGGAAACTTTTTTTTTTTGAAAAAGCCGAAACCTTTTTTCGTATTTTTCAGAAAAGCAGTTTCAAGAAAAGGTCAATATTTCTGACAAAGGTTGAAATGGTACATAAATAGTCAAAATTCCGTGAAAAGTCAGATTTTGACAAAAGTTGAACTTTTCGAAAAAAAAGTCGGAATGTCTCAGACAAAGAGATTTTGAAGGTAGACATTAAAAAAGCAAACTCGAAATTTAAAAAAACCCAAAATTTGGCAGACAAACTGAGAAAAAATCTATTTTTTTTTTGAAAGCCAAATTTTACAAAACAAAATTTTGTTGAACATTCTTCATTTATTTCGAAAAAATAAAGAGTTCGTTATGTCTATTTTGAACATGCTGCCTTTTTCAAAATTTTCTAATTCATTTAAAATCCTTACCTTTTCTGGATCCTAAAATTTCGAATTTTTTTCGAAAATTTCGACTGTTATTCAAAATTTTTAATTTTTTTAAAAATTGTTGTTCTCAAATGTTTTGGCTTTTTAAAATTTTGACCTTTTCCAAACTTCCGATTTTTTGTGGGGGAAAATTTCGATTTTTTGGGAAAATTTCGATTTTTTTTAAAATGTCGATTTTTTTGAATTTTCGATGATTTCGCAAAATTCTGGATTGTCCAAAGATTTGGCAAAATTCTGGATTTTACAAAGATTTGGCAATTTTAGGGCCAATTTGGACTATTTTTCAAAATGTCGCTCTTTGTATTTTAATTTTTCATTTTTCGAAATTTTCCGATTTTTTCAAAATTCTTATGTTTTTTCGACCCTAAAATTTCGAATTTTTTTCTAAAAATTTCATTATTATTCAAAATTTTATATTTTTTTTTTGAAAATTCTTGTTTACAAATTTTTAGACTTTTTAAAATGTTGACATTTTTTAAAACTTTCGATTTTTTTGGAAAAATTTCCATATTTTAATGAAATTTGGGTTTTTTCAAAATTTAAATTTTTTTTTAATTTCGATTTTTTTGAATTTTCGACAAATTTGCAAAATTCTGGATTTTCTAAAGATTTGGCAATTTTTGGTCAAATTTGAACAATTTTTTTAAAATGTGGCTCTTTATTTTAATTTTGCCTTTTTTATAATTTTCCAATTTCTTCAAAATTCCTATTTCGACTTTTTTTTTGAAAATTTTGACTATTAAAGGACTTTTAAAGGAATTCAACAATGTTGGATCATTTGGACTTTCCAAAATTTCGGTCATTTATGGAAACTTGACCTTTTTTAAAAAATTTCGAATGTTTTTTTCAGAATTTCGATTGTTTTGAAATTTCGATATTATTTTTGAAGAATTTTTTTTTGAAAATTCCGACTTTGCCTAAAAAAATCAATGATTTGGACTTGTCTTCTCCAAAATTTAGTTTTTTCTTTATATTTTGCCTTTTTCACGTAATTTGCAATTTTTTTTAAAGATTTTGACTTTTTTTTAATGTTTCGATTTTTTTATTTAAAAAATTTTGTTACAATAAAAATCTCAACCATTTCTAATATTCCGATTTTTTTTGTTGAAAATTTCTTTTATTGAGAATAACCACTTTTTTCA
This sequence comes from Dastarcus helophoroides, assembly GCA_028583605.1. Taxonomy (NCBI): domain Eukaryota; kingdom Metazoa; phylum Arthropoda; class Insecta; order Coleoptera; family Bothrideridae; genus Dastarcus; species Dastarcus helophoroides. Next base: position 9,027,278 of record CM053336.1, on the reverse strand, counting down.
AAATATCGGCGCTTCGTGAAAATTTCGACTTTTTCTTTAAAAACTTCTATTTTTTTCCAGTCGCTTCAACTATTTTTGGAAACTTTAATCTTTTTGGAAAAACTCAGTTTTTTACTTTTTGAAAAAAAAAGATTTGAAGTCAAAATTTCCTAAAAAAAATCTCTCATTTCCAAAAGGTAAAATCTATTAACAAAAACTAATAACACCCAACACTTTGTCCTGAAACAAAATTCAAAAAATAAACTTTGATATTTCCTGAAACTTTTAGTGTTTTCTCAAAATGGTCAGGGGATTTTTTATAAATTAATGTCTAGAAAGAAAGTTATAATATTTTGAAGAAGTCTGAATTTTGAACCAGTGCTAATGTAAAACTTTCGAAAAATAAACTTAAGTCAATAAGCTCACTATTTTTTCAAAACTTCGACTTTACTCTTGACATTTCTAAACTCGTCGTAAAAAGTTGTAAGCATTTTATAAATAAGTTTTTCTAAAAATATGAATTTAAAGTTGAAATTTCTTAACTAAAAGTACAACAAATTCTTATTTAAAGTTAAAATTTGATAACTAAGTTAAAAATTTCAATATTTTTTTGAAAGTTTTTACTTGGAATTCGAATTTTGAAGAAAAAAGTTGAATTTGCGTCGAAATCGTAATTGAAATATAAACAAATCAACTTCATAACAAATAATTTCGAAATTTTTTATTATGAAGTTGAAACTTTTTGAAAAAATTAAAAATTTTAAATAAAGCTGATGGGTTAAATTTTTTAAAAAATTCTGAATTTTCTAACTTAAAAATGCTTCAGTTTTATGTAAAATTCGAAATTTATAAAAAAAAATCGATATTTTAGACATTTTTTTTAAAGTTCAACCGCTATGCTAGAAATTCATAAAAATAACTTATCAACAAAATGTCTCTCAAAATAATGGCTTATAAGATATTTTGATTTTTTAGTAAAGGGCCCAACATTCAAAATTTTATTCAAAAACCGAATTTAAAATTTAAATTTTCAGATTCCAAAACTGTAAGACTATTATCACAAAATCCAAGTTTTTCTCAAAATTTGGGGTTTAATCTCGAAAAATCACTCATATAAATTTAGAGTTCTTCTCAAAATTTAAATTTTAGTCCTACGACATCTTGAAGGATCAGTTAAGATGTTATGTTGGCGTTACTTCAAGATGTTTCCCTAACGTGCGGAATGAAGCATCGCACCAGATTATATAAATTCCAACTGCGGTTACACAAAAACAGTTACCGTTTAAAATCCTTATATTTTACAAGATTATGTGCGTTACTTCAAGATGTTTCCCTAACGTGCGGAATGAAGCATCGCACCAGATTATATAAATTCCAACTGCGGTTACACAAAAACAGTTACCGTTTAAAATCCTTATATTTTACTATTTCATCCAGAATGTCACCCTACATAATATACGTAATAATGATATATCGATCTAAATACAAAAATAAGGAAAAGAATATTGTTTGTTGATTTTATGTTATCAATTTAAATTATATTTTAATAGGGTAATGTAAATGTCAATTGAAAAAAATTATTCTAAGTGGGCATATGAATAAAGAATCCAGGGTAACGAAAAATAAATAAGAAAAAAACTAAAGGACAATAAAAAAGATTGGGGCTCGGTTTTTGGAAGACACAAGGATCGTACGGATGTAATCTGTAAACAAAATATCAAGAACTTTTGGTACAAAGTTAATCAATTAAACAAGAAAGAGGAGGAAATTCTAAAAGAAAGCTCGATTTTTGAAGGCAATTGCAAACACGAGGTTTGTACGGATGTAATCTGACAACAAAATATCAAGAAAGTTTGGTACAAAGTTAATCAATTAAATAAGAAAGAGGAGGAAATGATAAAAGAAGCTTTATAATATTCTTTAAGATTGGACCTGGAAATTAGTGAGGTTAGTAATCGAACATTTTAAGAACCTCCAGATTTAACCGCAACAAAATACATTTCTTCGTTGGATTCTGACACCAAAAATAGTCATTTATTAGTTAAGATTTTGAAATTGATTATTTTGGTATTTTGGGCATTATTTATCACTACTAAGGATATGTTATTGTAAAAAAAATCAGCAAATAATATTTATTATAGTGTTAAAATTTATATATTTATTTATTTTTGGCAACAAGTATCAACAACAAATATATAACGTTCCAATTTGAATAAAACCACTTTCCTTTCTCGTACTCCACCCTCTTATCAAAATATTATCAAAATACATAATATTGTAACAAAATTTAATTATAAAATTTAGTTGGGAATTTTCTAGAAAATTTAATAAGGGGAAGCGGCCGCGATAATGAATCAAACGATAGATAAGCGTTCTAGAAATTTCAGCAAACGATAAGTCTTATCTGCTTGTTCCTTCCAGAACCCGAAGCGGGACCTATATAAAGCGGTCGCTTTTCCCTCAGTGAAGTTAGAATTCAATAAATAAGATACTTAATTAAACAGTGTTACTGAATTACAATTGTAGTGTTCCGAGCAGTGGCGGCTGGCGTATAAGCACTGTGGAACTGCAGCACCCCAATTTCGCTTACGAGTTTTTTTCTCAAAATTTTTGAACATGTGTCATTACACAATTTTTTGTCGAAATTTTAAATTTTCTCTGATTTCTTTTTATAGACATTTTAGGTTTCTGTCACGAAGTTACGACATTTTATTTTTAATTTTGATCAAAATCACGTTTATAAAAACTAATTTTTGTAAAAGTATTGAGAAAGAAATTAATATTTCGATCAGGAATAAAAATGTTAAAAAAAAACTCAAATTTCTTTGAAAATGTCAACATTCTGAGAAAACAATTACAATTTCAAGAAAAATCCAAGTCCAACCCATCTCGCATTTTACTATTTCTCCAAAAAATAAGTTAATACGGTATCCTCTAATTTTTACCGAATTTTTACCTCAAATCTCATTTTGTATGAAATGTTTAAGTTTTTTTCAGATATTTCGATTGTTTTTAGGAAATTTTACAAAATTTCAATGTCTCCTATATATTTTAAAAAAAGAAATTTTCTCGAAATTTCCATTTTTCCTAAAAGTGTTGTTGTTAAAATTTCTTCTAGAAATTCCAACTTATTCAGATTTTTCTTTGTTTCTCTAATTTGCTTTAAAAGTGTCAAGTTTTTTCACGACACTTTGAAATTTTAAAGTTTATTATATTTTGTAGTTTTGACAAAAAATGTTTGGAAAAAACCCTAAAAGCTTTGTAAAAATTTGAACATTTTGGGAAAAACAAAAATTTTCAAATTATTTGTAAAGATATATTAATTTTGATGGAACGGACTAGTCCTTGGTTATCTTCAAAAATTGAAACATAAAACTTGTCCCCTGAAACCAAGAAAGATTAAAAAACACAACAAAGGTTGCAGGGGACAAGTTTTGTGTCTCAATTTTTGAAGATATATTAACTTTTTTTTTCAAATTTCGATTTTTTCTCTAAGAAGTTTTGAATTTTTTCCTATGAAATTGGTGTTTTTCTCTAAACATTTTATACAAAGAAGTTTTTTACAAATTTTGACTTTTTTTGTCTTTAAAATATTTTTTCCTGTAGAAATTTTGATTTCTCTCAATTTTTTTTTGAAAACTTAAAAGTTTTTAAAGAAAATTTTAATATTTTAAAGTTCATTTTATTTTGTGATTTTGATAGGAAACTTAAAGTTGTTAAGTATTAATTTAGGGAAAATAAACTTCAAATCTGCATAAAAATAAGAAAACTTTGGGAAATATATTGAAATTTCAAGTACAAATGAACCTTTTTTATAATTTGATATTTCTCTAAAAAATTACCACTACTGTAGAACCAAAAAAAATTCAGAATCAGAATTTCTAAATTTTCTAGAAATTTTAAATTTATTCTTAAAATTCTCAAATTCGAATTTAAAATTTAAATTTCGATAAAAAAAAGACGAAATTAAAGATTAGTCTCAAACTTTTAAGAGAAAGCAGATCATATTTCTAGAAATAGTTAAAATTTCTTATTTGTAAACATTTTTCAAAAAAAAAATAACATTTTCGGAATTAAAAAAAAAAATTTTTTTTGAAATAAATTAATTGTCAAAAATATTCTTATAATTTCGACCTTTAAAGTGGGAATTATCGAATTTTTTGAGAAAAAGGGTCAACATTTCTAGAAGTCACAAAATTTCGAAAATAAATTAAATCAAAATGATGGAAAAAAATCATTAACAATTTACTGCTGTAATTTAATTTTTTTTAGTGATTTTGAAATTTCAGGCAAATTTCAAAAATCAAATAGTCCAGATTGAAGCCAATTTTTTGTGATTAAAATTCAAAATTTTGGCAATTTATTTGTACATAAAATGCAAGTTTTTTTGGAAATTCGTTTCAAAACTATGCAGTTTTAAAAATAGAAAATTTTGATATTAATTTTTTCAAATTCAAGCGTTATTTCAAAATTTTTCTCAACAAAATGTAATTTTGAAAAGAAAAACATTACCACTTTTAAAAAATAAAGCTGAAGTTATCAAAAAGTCAAATTAAAAAAAAAGTCACATTTTAAAAAATTTTTATTCTTAAAATGGTCAACATTTTCAATAATTTTGGGAATGTGAATAAAAGACGAATTTTTGGAAAAATTTCGACATTTAAAATAAATTGCAGAGTTTTTAATTAAATTTTTAAAGAAGCTGACTTTTTTGAATATTGAAGAAAACTCAAAATTATAAAAACATTCCTAATTATCAATAAAGTTAAAATTTTGAAAAGGTAAAACTTTGAAATAAGTCGAAATTTTCAATAGTTTAAATTTAAAAAGAATCTTTTCTTTTAAGTCGAAGATTTAATTGAAAACGTTTAAAAAAATGTATAAATAAACTTTTTAAAAAAGTTCCAACTTTTCACAAAAAAAGTCAAGTTTTCAAAGAGTCGAAATTTTGAAAAAAAGTCGATTTGTGATTTCTGAATTGATAGATCGCTGGATTTAGAACACTGGCTGATTGATCTTAACTATTTATTGTTAACTATAATAATTGTTGCTTGCCTTGAATATGCTGCGTGAAATTCTTATATCTTATTGCCGCTTTTACAAGTTGCCGTCTTCTAATCTTACTAGGTTTTTTGTTGCATTGCTTGAGGCAGGGGCAATGCCCAATTGAAAACATAATTCAAATTCTAACAGTCGAAGTTTTGAAATGGAGTCGAAACTTTACGAAATATTAGTCTAAAATTTCAATAAAAGATTTTAAGAAATGTCTGACTAAAAAAAAACACAATTTTCAAATAATGGATTGACAGTTTGTAAAAAATGTCAACATTTTTAAAATAGTAAAATAAATAAATAGTCAAAATTTTTAAGTTTTCCAAAAATTTTAAATTCTGGAAAATGACCAAAATTTTGAAAATTTCGAACATTTGAGAAAAGCCGGAATTTTCAACAAAGTGGGAATTAAAAAAAAAAGTCGAAAATTTCAAAAAAGTGCGGATTTAAGAAAATGTTAACATTTTCAAAAAAGAAAGGCGTTTGTTGACAAGGCAAACATTTTTAAAATCTTTGAAATTTCCAAAAGAAGTCAAAATTTTGCGGAAGAAGAAATTTTCAAAAAGAAATGGTCGAAATTTTATGGTCGAAATTAAAAAAGAATAAAATTTGCAAAAAATTTGAGAATTTTTATCGAATTTACGAAATAATTCGACATTTTAAAAAAGTTTAAATTTTGAATAGTTGGGAAATTTGCACTCAACTTTTCGATATAAACCAAAATTTTCGAAACCGGAATATTGAAAACAAGTGAAAATAATCAGATAGATCAAGGTTTTCAAAAGTCGAAATATTGAGAAATTAAAATTTTGGAACAAATTTAAATTTTTGGTAGTTAACATTTTGAATCAAAATGGAACATTATTTTAAGAAGTTGAAATTTTAGGTCAAAATAATTAAAATTTTAAACATTTCTTAAAATTTTAAAATTTTCAAAAAAATCGAAATTTTGAAAGAATTTCGAAAATTAAGAAGTAGCGAAATTTTCAACAAAAAAAATCAAAAAATAATCAAATTTGCAAAAAAAGTCGAAATTTTAAAAAATAGTTGACATTTAAATAAAAACCAGTCGAAATTATTAAGAATCTAAATTTTCATTAAAAAAATTATAATTTCCAAAAAAAAATTATAAACGAGGATAAAATTTAAAAAAAAGTCGAAATTTTAAAAAATCAAGTCCAGTTTTGAAAAATTTTACATTTTTAGAAAAAGTAGGAATTTTTAAATGGTAAAAATTAAAAAAAATGTAATAATTAATTTTGAAAAAAAAAAATTACAAAAAAATAGAACATCAAGAATTCTAAATATTTACGAAAATACGGAAATTTTTAAAAGAGTATTCACAGTTTTTTTAGAAAATTCAATACTTAAAAATAAAATAGGTTTGAAATTACAAGAAAAAAACCTAAATTTTGCAATACATTCGAAATTTGCAAAAAATCCAACCTTTCAAACGCAACATTATCAAAAGTTTTCATTGTCAAGTTTTCAAAGAAATCTAAAATTTTTGAAAGGTAACGTTCTGAAAATGTCGAAATTTTCAGTCGAAATCTTAAAAATTTTAGAACGCTAAGCAGCCCCCCCCATTAGTTTTGGCTACGAGGCGCCACTGGTTCCGAGTTCAGTTTTGAAATAAAGTGGTTACAATTCACCAAGTGTTATTCATTCGAACCGATAACGTGCAACAATATATTAATTTTTTATCAAAATCTCTAGGTTTGGCCCCAATAAATTAAAACCTCTTCGAAAGCTTCTTTCGCCTAATAAAAATTGTAAGTTTGACATGGAATAATTCATCTTCGGCACCACAACGGGTCTTTTAATTGTGCAGGTCTATAGATAATACTGATAAACATTTTTAAAAAATCTATAGTATAGCAACTGACCGTCCAGCTACCTAAATCGATCGTGTGGTCCAAAATGTTGAATGTCTTGCTTTCTCTCTTATTTGTTGCCAGTAATTCCTCTTTTTACTCACTAGAAACGGAAGCTTAATTACAACACCGTCTTGGTGTACTTTGGGAAACATCGAAAGCTAGAATTGCTGGTAATTTCGTTATTTACATAAAGTGGCCGTTGCCTAATAACAATCGATTTCTTTAATGGCCTGCTCCAAGTTGTATATTGTGGTGTCATCTGTTTATTGAACCTAACAAGCAGCTTAATCGACTTTTTATCCTTTGCTCGGTTCTGACATTCGTTCAAAGAGCCAGTTTTCTAAAGACAACAATTAATCATCTTAATGATATGGCTCATTAAACAGTAGTAAGTGGTTGTCAACATTTACCATACTATTTCCATTTGTAATTTTAATATAGTGAACCACTTTATACAATTAAGGAAAATTACGCAGCTCCATCTTATACTCGATCCATCATTAATTTGGTTTTATTGTGGTCGTTGAGACCTATCTTCCTGGTTGGTTGGTAAAACAGATTAACATCACTGAACAAGTTCTCTTAACTCAATTTTAAATACATGTCGCAAAATGCAATGAATTTCAACTTTTTTTCTAAAAATGTCGGTTTTATCATTTGTTTCCACTTTTAGAAATTCTTTTTCTAGACAGTCAACCCTTAATCCCTTTGATAATTAGGTTTTAAATTCTCGAGTTTAAAATGAAAATATTATTTTTTATACGTGCGCCTAAAAAAGTTTTCTCTTCAAAAAAGACATTTCTTGCTTCTTGTAGGAGGGATAGAAACCAATTCTAACCTTCCAAGTAGATATATCAGGAGAGTTCTGCGCCAAATAACGTCACAGCACTTGTCTAACAGTTGTTTTTACTTGGCTAGCAATTGGTTTCAGTTGTATAGCTACTTATCTAACAGTTGATTTCAGTTGGAGAGCTACTTGTCTAACAGTTGATTAAAAACCAACTGCTAGACAAGTAAGATCAACTGTTAGACAAGTGCTGTCATTTAGCGCAGAACTCTCCTGATATATCTACTCAACGTGCCCCTCTGCTTCTTCAGCGACATGCCATCCGAAGCTGTTATGACGTCAATTGGTGCAGAACTCTCCTGATATATCTATTGATTTCAGTTGGAGAGCTACTTGTCTAACAGTTGATTAAAAACCAACTGCTAGACAAGTAAGACCAACTGTTAGACAAGTGCTGTTCAACTGAAACCAACTGCTAGACAAGTAAAACCAACTGTTAGACAAGTGCTGTCATTTGGCGCAGAACTCTCCTGATATATCTACTACAGTAAAACCAACTGTTAGGCAAGTGCTGTCATTTGGCGCAGAACTCTCCTAATATATCTACTCTTCGAAAATACTAGCAAAATTAAACTTAAAAAACACGTGCGGGGTTTTTCGATAAAAATTAGACTACAAGGACGTTTTCCTTGCCTTCCGCCATACGTAGCTACGAACTCGAAGCACATAAAAGCCGCAACGGCGGTAAATATACTTCGGGCTTTCCGGCTATAAAGCAGCAATAACATAAACGATGTATAAATAGTAAATAACGGTGATAAAGACGATACGTTCCGGGAGTAATATCTCAGTTTGCTCCAAGGTCGGATATATCTTGATTACGCAGCAGGAGAGGCACAGGAACGTGACGGGATCCCGCACATATTTCACCGAACTGCAGATAAATCAATGTAGGGATACCGTCACAGATATGCCAGTTTATTACTTCGCTCTCCTGTCACTCTGATAGCTGATATATCGCCCCAGGAATTGGGCCATCTTCTCCAAAACTTTCCACTTTTTTTCTGTTTCATCGCAGCAGAATGTGACCAATTTCGTTTATTAATAGAGGGGGTCAGGTGCTTTTATTGCACTGGAAATATTTCCACCGCCTTCTAAAAGTGCTCGAAAATTAAATTATAAAACTACCTTAACAAACAAACCGATTCACATATGAGTAGGACCCTTACGAATTTGAATGCAACCCACTATACATATAAATGAGTAGGAGATAGATCCTGACCGAACAGCTGAAATTTTGACCAAAGTTCGCTACTTAAGGACGAGTCTTCACACACGGCCTATGGGACGTCTACAAAAAGTTCCTTAAGCCTATTTTTCTCTACAGCTTATTCTGGGCAGCACTGTTTGTCGAAATATAATTTTTTTATTTTTTTGGGTGGGAGCAAGATGGTGGGGGCTATAAGCTATAGCTTGAATAGCTTCTAGTTAGTATAGCTTATGCGTAAGTGCAGCACTGTGTAGACCTATGAAGTCGCAAATAGTTTATATGGGAAGAGTTTGTTGCGAACCAGGAGCGCCCTGTTAGGAAGTTATGGGTTGATCTGTCTCTTTTTTAAAATATGAAATGTTGTTTTTTTTTAATTTTATTTCCTTATTATGTCTTCTGAACACGTGATGAAATTTAACACTTTATAGAGTAAAGTATTTTTCTTTTTAAAAATTGAAATACAGAACTTGTCCCCTGAAACCAAGAAAGATTCAGTTTGAATGAAATTTAACACTTTGTAGAGTAAAGTATTTTTCTTTTTAAAAATTGAAATACAGAACTTGTCCCCTGAAACCAAGAAAGATTCAGTTTCTCTCTAAAGATGACAGCTTGGTTGTCGAAACGCGTTAAAGCAACCTTTGTTGTGTTTTTTAAACTTTCTTGGTTTCAAGGAACAAGTTCTGTATTTCAATTTGTGAAGAAAACCAAGGACCAATCCGTTCCACCAAAAAATGATTTTCTTTTTATATTTTTCTTTGGCATTATTTTAATAAAAACAGATCTTTTAACAAAAAATATATATTAGCCAAATTTTATGATTTCAGGTCAACTAACTAGTGCCACCTCTTTCAGAATTGGTAACCAATGTTAATATTTTATATAAAAAAAAATGATTTAATTTCGTTGGGAATTTACTTCGAATTTTCTGCTTATTTTGATCCTTGCGGTTGCGAGCTGCAAAATGCGTTGTCCAGTCAATAATTAATTAGCGTATTACACAACTAACAATGCAATAATCCCGTAATGCGTCATCTTCGTGGAAATTTGCCCGATGGTCAGGTTTTCCCATTTACCGCTTTCGATCGTCGAACATGAAAATCGTTTTATTAAAACCCATGGAGCTTGTTGGGAGCGCGCGCGCCACAGCCATTACATATATTTTAAAACGTCGATTCGATAGTTGTCATGCATCGTAAAAATAGCTAAGAATGTCAGAAATTGCGTAAGCATTTCCACATACTTTGTGCCCACGTAAACAATGGCATAGAATCCGTCGAGGAAAACGGGTTACCCGCACCGCATGGCCTTATTCTGGTTGACCTCCGATCCGATCACTAAGCAAGCAAATGGCACTCCTTCCTCGACAACGCACTACACTTTATTTAACATCACCTTTGGCGACAAATTCTCTTCTTCAAATCGGCATTTGTTCATCGAGCTGGCGAAATTTGGGTTCGAGAACGTTAGCTTGGTCGTTGATTGAATTCAATCAACGGCTTGGTTCATTCAGTCATATTTCCCCAATTTGTCTTCCGAGGTATTCCAGTAGGCAGTGCGGACTCTGCCTAGTGAGGCCTAAGAGTTCAGGGACGGATTATCCACAGAAATTGCCACAGAGCCCATGAGCCCCCGACTTCGAGTGCCAACATAAAAAAAGAACATTAGACAGACTTGGAGATTGCTGACAGACATAAAAACTTAAATGTCGAAGTCTTTGCAATGTGGTTCGAAGTCACAGTAGTAAACAAATCAGAATATTGGAAGTATTTGAAAATAAGTGCTATCAAAGCGACCTCCGTCTTTATATTTGTGGTTTGGGTGCTTTTAGTCGTATTTTTTTTTAAGTTTAATCCACTTACAAAAGAAAAGGAATCTTACATTAATTGATAATGAAATACGCTTATAAGCTTTGAACTCTTTTTATTTATTGCACGTAATATTCAACTCTTATTAGTAAGGTCATCTGTCATCTCTGGAGCACATGATTACCACATTATATTTTTAATACTAACATATTTGGTTACAAAACTCGCTAGATATGAACATCTAGCCGCTCTCGTTGTACAAACTACTATAGTACTGTTATACTGTGCGGTGATTCTACAATTAAACAATGCACAATAATCAATTTAACTTACTTAACTTATATATAACACGTAGATGTGTTTAAGACACAAGTTAAAAACATCCTTGTCAAGGACAGTATAGTTTACTTGGTTAGGACTACCTCCTCTTTCGCTTGACCCACTTGAGAGGTCGCGCGTTCAAACCCCGGTGCCGATCATGCATTCTCGAAGTTTAAATATTAAAAAAACACTATCATCCGCGCATTTGTAATTAAGTTATAAATGTTATCTTCAACATTCTGTTCAGTTACAAAACACCCTGTCTATTCCTGAACTGAAGTAGTTTAGTTGGTTAGGGCTACCTCCTCTTTCGCTTGATCTAGTTGAGAGGCTGCGGGTTCAAACCCCGGTGCCGATCATGCATTTTCGAAGTTCAAATATTAAAAAAACACTATCAGTCGCGCGTTTGTAATTTAGTTATACCTTCAATGTTCTGTTCAGTTACGAAACACCCGGTCTGTTCCTGAACTGAAGTAGTTTAGTTGGTAAGGACTACGTCCTCTTTCGCTTGATCCAGTTGAGAGGTCGCGGGTTCAAACCCCGGTGCCGATCATGCATTATCAAAGTTCAAATATAAAAAAAACACTAACAGCCGCGCGTTTGTAATTTAGTTATAAATGTTATCTTTAATATTCTGTTCAGTTACGTAACACTCTGTTCTTGAACTGAAGTTACAATGGATTAAACCCATGAAAGGGTGTCTTTTTTAATCGTTGACGGACTAATTTAAAAATATTTAATATTTGATTTCTGGCTGCATAGACGTATCTAGAATAGGGCAAGGTGGAGCACCTGCTTCCCCCTGACTCTTGAAGCCTCCGAAAATTTATATTTAATTGAAATTTCAATTTTTTCTTCAGCATTCGTACTTTTTTTTAAGTTTAATCTACTCGCAAAAGGTAACCCCATTATGCCTTTAAAGCACTGCAAGTAGAATGCGGATACAAGGATAGATGGCGCGATGAACCGCCTTCTCAAACGAGGATAGGTTGTAATTTTTAGGGAAAATTCCTTTCGGTAACGAGTTCCATAACTTGGAAATTCTATAGAAAAAAGAGTTTCCGTAAATAGAAGTCCTCACTGGGTCAAGCTAGAGCGTATAGGGATTTGCTTTACTTGAAATTTTGACATTTGTCGATAATTTCAATTTTTTTTTAGATTTCGTGATTTTTCAAAAAAAAAAAATTTTTAATTTATAGCACATGTTGGCTTTCTCTGGAAAATTTCGATTTTTTATAAAATTTCGAACTTTTTCCAAAAGCTTTGATTTTTTTAAAAATTGAAACAGATTGATTTTTTTGGAAATTTCGATCCTCTTCAGGAAATTTCAAATTTTTTCCAAAATCTCTTTTTACTTTTGTACTTTTTTTTCGAAATGTCCACAGTTTTCTCAAAATTAGTTTTAAACAAGGATAGGTTATAATCTCTGCGGAAAATTTCTTTCGGTAACGAGTTCCATAGCTTGGAAGTTCTATAGAAAAAAGAGTTTCCGTAAACAGAAGTCCTCACTGTGTCAAGCTGGACCGCACAGGGATTTGCTGAACTTGAAATTTTGACATTTGTCGATAAATTCAATTTTTTTTCAGATTTCGTGATTTTTAAAAAAAAAAATTTTTTTAATTTATAGCACATGTTGGTTTTCTCTGGAAAATTTCGATTTTTTATAAAATTTCGAACTTTTTCTAAAAGCTTGGATTTTTTTGGAAATTTCGATCCTTTTCACGAAATTTCAAATTTTTTCCAAAATCTCTTTTTACTTTTGTACTTTTTTTTTTCGAAATGTCCACAGTTTTCTCAAAATTAGTTTTAAGCAAAGATAGGTTGTAATTTTTGGGGAAAATCCCTTTCGGTAACGAGCTCCATAACTTGGAAGTTCTATAGAAAAAAGAGTTTCCGTAAACAGAAGTCCTCACTGTGTCAAGCTGGACCGCACAGGGGTTTACTTTACTTGAAATTTCGACATTTGTCGATAATTTTATTTTTTTTACGTTTGGTGATTTTTCAAAAAAAATATCTTTTTTAAATTGTGGCACATGTTGGCTTTCTCTGCAAAATTTCGAATTTTTATAAAATTGCCATCTTTTTCTAGAAATATTGATTTTTTTGAAAATTTCGATGCTTTTCACGAAATTTCAAATTTTTTCCAAAACCTGTTTTTACTTTTGTGCTTTTTTTAAGAAACGTCCATAGTTTTCTCAACATTGGTTTTTCTTGAAAATTTTGATTTTATTTCAAATACAATCCTGTATGTTCCTGAAAATGTCAATATTTTTGTCCAAGTCTTTTTTATCTGAAAAATTCGATTTTTTTTCAAAATTCATCTTTTTTATTTATTTTTAATCTTTCTTTATTTTAGGGGACAAGTTTTTTATTTCAATTCATCTTTTTTAAACAAAATTTTCAGAAATAAACCATTTAATCCAAATTTAGCTTTCAACAAAACAATTTTCTAAGCGAAATTTCCAGTTTTTTCGATGTTCTCTGAAAAGTTTCAAATTTTTGAATTTTTTTTTCGGCTTTAAAGTTTCACTTGAATATTTCGAACCGATGTCTCAAAAATGCGCCTATTTCTCCAAATTCTTCTATTTTTGTTAACATTTAAATTTTTCTGAAAATGTTAACCTTATAGAACCTAATTTTCCAAAAATTTTGACTAGTTTCTTAGAGTTTGCATTTTTTGGATATCTTGATTTTTATCTCAAAATTTGATGGCAAATATTTCTGAAAGTTTCAACCCTTAGCTTGAAATTCGTCTGGCTTAAAGTTCACTTAATATTTCAAACCGATGTCTCAAAAATGCGCCCATTTCTCCAAATTCTTCTATTTTTGTTAACATTTAGATTTTTCTGAAAATTTCAACCTTATAGAACCTAATATTCCAAAAATTCTAACTAGTTTCTTAGAGTTTGCTTTTTTTGGATATCTGGATTTTTATTTCAAAATTTGATGCTAAATATTTCTGAAAGCTTCAACTCTTAGCTTGAAATTCGTCTTTTTATCGAAATCTTGACTTTTATTCTTCAAAATTTCTGTTTTGAAGTTTCACTTGAATATTTCGAACCGATTTCTGAAAAATGGCCTATTTCTCCAAATTCTTTTATTTTTGTTAACATTTAGATTTTTCTGAAAATTTCAACCTTATAGAACCTAATATTCCAAAAATTTTGACTTGTTTCTAAGAGTTTGCTTTTTTTTGGATATCTGGATTTTTATTTCAAAATTTGATGCTAAATATTTCTGAAAATTTCAACTCTTAGCTTGAAATTCGTCCTTTTATCGAAATCTTGACTTTTATTCTTCAAAATTTCTGTTTTGAAGTTTCACTTGAATATTTCCAACCGATTTCTTAAAAATGTGCCTATTTCTCCAAATTCTTTTATTTTTGTTAACATTTAGGTTTTTCTGAAAATTTCAACCTTGTAGAACCTAATATTCCAAAAATGTTGACTAGTTTCTCAGAGTTAGCTTTTTTTGGATGTCTGGATTTTCATCTCAAAATTTGATGCTAAATATTTCTGAAAGTTTCAACTCTTTGCTTAAAATTCGTCTTTTTATCGAAATCTTGGCTTTTATTCTTCAAAATTTCTGTTTTGAAGTCTCACTTGAATATTTCGAACCGATTTCTCAAAAATGCACCTATTTCTCTAAATTCTTTCATTTTTGTTAACATTTAGATTTTTGTGAAAATTTCAACTTTATAGAACCTAATTTTCCAAAAATTTTAACTAGTTTTCGATTTCTCAAAAACGTACCTATTTCCCAAAATTATTTTATTTTTGTTAACATTTAGATTTTTCTGAAAATTTCAACTTTATAGAACCTAATATTTCAAAAATTTTGACTAGTTTCTTAGAGTTTGATTTTTTTGGAAATCTTGATATTTATCTCAAAATCTGGTGCTAAATATTTCTGAAAGTTTTAACTCTTAGCTTGAAATTCGTCCTTTTATCGAAATCTTGACTTTTATTCTTCGAAATTTCTGTTTTGAAGTTTCACTTGAACATTTCGAACTGGTTTCTCAAAAATGCGCCCATTTCTCCTAATTCTTCTATTTTTGTTAAAATTTATTTATTTATCAGCTTAAAATTTGTCTTTTTATCGAAATCTTGACTCTTATTCTTCAAAATTTCTGTTTTGAAGTTTCACTTAAATATTTCGAACCGATTTCCCAAAAATACGCCCATTTCGCCAAATTCTTCTATTTTTGTAAAAAATTTAGATTTTTCTGAAAATTTTAACCTTATAGAACCTAATATTCCAAAAATTTTGACTAGTTTCTTAGAGTTTGTTTTTTGGATACCTGGATTTTTATCTTAAAATTTGATGCTAAATATTTCTGAAAGTTTGAACTCTTTGCTTGAAATTCGTCTTTTTATCGAGCTCTTGACTTTTCTTCTTTAAATCTGTCTTTTTTCTTAAAAGTTTCCCTATCATCAAAAATTCGAAATTTTGCTTTTATTCTCAAAAAATCGTTTTTTGGAATATTCTTTCAAAAATCGTTTTTTTTGAAATTTTGCAATTATTTTTAAAACGTATTCATCGTTTTTCGAAATTCTGCTATTTTTCTTAATATTCTTTTTTTTTTCGATATTTCGAGTTTTTTAAATTACACTCTACGAAAATTTCAAATTGCTTCTGCCTCAAAATTCGCCTTATTTTCGACATTTCGACTTTTATCTCGTAATACTTTATATTTCTAAAATTGTAGATTTTTCCTCGAAATCGGCTCTTTCTGAAATTTCTACTCTCTCTAAATTCATTAATGTTCTCTAAATTCAATGGAAATGTTAATAAAAAACCTCCATTTCGAGAAAATATTTTTGTATTTAGAGAAAAACATTGAAAGAAAGGGCCAAAAAGTGGAATTCAGGAAAAGCTGTAATTTCTAAAAAGACGAATTTAAAAAAGATCAACATTTTCAGAAAATATATTATTAAATATTATGTTTATTTATTTTATTTACCATTTCTTCGGCCCAGTTTGGAAATATTTAAATTGTAGTTCAATGCCGGAAGGGTATTTAGCCCTCGGAGTAGTTGTTTCTTGTGGATCGAGCTTCAAATATTTAAATTTTTACCAAAGTAAATTATTGATGAAACGTCTATTCATGTTAAAAATTTTTTATAGGTTTTTAAAATTTTTATTTTATTTTAAGAATTTCTTCCTCATTGTTCCCTTTCCATGTTATGCACTGTTGACGAGCTCAAATGAGGGCGAAACATCGACGTCCAGTGCGACTACCTTTTTTATGTATTTTTTACATTTTTATAATTTCATAATTTATCAAAAAAAATCGAAATTTTTTCAAATCTAATTTTGGTTTTCTATTTTTTATTTTTCATATTCTATGTAAAATAAATTAACCTCTTATTTTATCAACTGTAATAAGGTGACGTTTTAAATAAATTTAAATATCACGTAGTCATATTAAAAAACTGCTTACAATATTGTCAACAAACAATAAAAATTTAAATATTTCCAAACTGGGCCGAAGAAATGTTAAATAAAATTAATAAACATAATATTTCTGACCAATGAGTGTCAACCATGAAGAATAAAATACTCCAAGTTTATAAAAAAATAAAAAAAAATTATACCCAAAATTTGAAGAAACGAGTCGAAATTTGGAGAAACAAATTTAAATTATTAAAACCACTTTCTGGAAATTGGTTTGTGGAGGAAATAATTTGACACTTCGGCGAATTTTCTAACATCTTTAATATAAAAAAAAATCACTCCATTTCCGGTCAATAAGAGTTCACCATGAAGAATTAAATATTATGTTAATATTGATTAATATGTTAATATTTAAATAAAAAAGTAAATATTTCGAAAAGAATATTTTTGGCAAATTGCGATTTTTTTTTAATTCAGCTTTTTTTCACCAATTCGACCTACGAAAATTTTGCCTTTTTTCGATCTTTCGACGGTTTTCAAATATTTCGAGAAGGAAATTTGATTTTCTGAAAATGTTGACTTTTTTTTCGAAATTCGTCCTTTTAGAAATTACAGCTGAATTCTACTTTTTCGGCTCTTTCTTTTCTTTTCTTGGAAATTTGAATATTTTCTAGAAATTTCGATCATTTTCTCAGGATTTTGACAGTATTTTTCGAAATTGGTTTTTATTAATGTTCAGTTTTTTCTAATTTTTTTTTAATTTAACTGGATTTCCAGTTGATATAGAAATCTTGTCCGGGAAACCAAGAAAGATAAAAAATAGAACAAACGTTGCTGTAAGGCGTTTTGATTGCCAACCTGTCATCTTCGGAGAGGTACAGTATCCTTCTGAAGATGGTAGCTTAGCTATTGAGTTTCTCTCTGAAAATGATAGTTTGGCTATCGAAACGCTTTAGAGGAACCTCGGTTATGTTTTTTAATCTTTCTTGGTTTCAGGGGACAAGATTTGTATTTCAATTTTTGAAGATAACCAAGAGCCAATCCGTTCCACCAAAGTTTTTCTTGTATTTTTAAATATTTATTGGTTTCAGGGAAAAGATTTGTATTTTAATTTTTGAAGATAACCAAGAACCAATCCACCAAAATTTTTCTTGGGTCCAGGGGACAAGATTTGCATATTAATTTTGAAAGATAACCAAGGACAAGTCTGTTACACCAAAGTAAAAAAAAAAACAACTTGTCTTTCCAAATTCGTTTTATTCTCGGAACAGGATATACCTCAAAATTTGACGTTATGTTTCTGGAAATTTCTACCTCCTTTAAATTTCGACTTTTTTCAAAATTTGTGTAATTTTTTGAAAAATCGGGACAAAAAATGTCTACATTTTGAAAAAGGTGGAATTTTCAGAAAATTGAATTTGGGATAAAACCAAGAATAGCAAAGCAAGAATATTTGAAAAAAAAGCTTTTAGATTATATTAAAATTTAAATAAAGTAAAATTCTAAGGAAAATATTCTTGGTTATTTCAGTTTTTTTCTCCAAATTCGATTTATTCTGAAAATTGTGACTCTATTTTACAAAATTTATCTTTTGGAAATTTGGACTTTTTTAAAAGTTCCAGCAGTTTTTGAAATATTCTGAAAGCTTTAGGTTTTATTTCAAATTCAATTTTCGTACTTTTCCCTAAAATCCCCTCTTAATTTAGACTCTAACGTGAAAGTTAAATCCCCATGCGCAGTTCAGTAAAAATATAATATACTCAGCTGAAGATTTTCTGGTTTTATTTCAATTTTCAAAATAATTGCCCCCCTTCCTCCCCCGCCTGAATGAAATCCTGTCTACGCTCATGTTTGGGCTGTTTTCAAGAGGGATAAAATATGAATAATTAACCCAAATAACTCGAAGAAAACGTGGAAGCTAGTCACTTTTCCAGAAAGACATCTGTCATCGTTAGTAAGTCCGCAGGACGAATAGTTATTTATAACATCGTTAATTTTCTCCCTAATTAAGCAATGGGAACGCATTCATCAGAGACTGCATAACCCTTTAACACCCCAATGAATGAGCGCCGGAGGGCAGTCGTAGTTTCAACCCTTTCACGAGCACTTCTTTATCGACTCGTTGGAACTGTCAGTGCGATGCTTAATTATTTTTGTATTTGCTGCAGTTGCACTGATTTACTGCCTACTTAATCTACGAATGATGGAATTGCGTCTGTTAATGGCAAAATCATCACTGCTACCGAAGAAACATATTAAAAATCGATCAAGATACCCAAGGGAATTTAAGATTGGAATTGTTTTGTGGTGACTTTGATGCAAAGCTCATTTTTTTTAATGAAATGAGTTATTTTCTTACTTCACAAGCTGCATTCCTACTCTTTTAATTTTACTAGTAAATCTACTTAGTTTGTTGTTGTATTAGTAGTAATACAACATTTCTACTGTTAACACAAATTTCGGTCGATTTTTAATCTGAGAATTGGTAGCTACACATAAAGCCAAAATCTCAAAATCAATATCAGTTTAAAAAACGATTTTTTTTTATAAAACTTTTGTCCCCCAATTTTGATAATAATTAAATTCGAACTTTTCAGTCAATAAATTAACTGAAAAGTTCGATTTTTCAAATTACAATTCTAAACCCAAAATTACAAGTCTACGCCCAAAATTTCGAGTTGTAGTCAATTTGTTATTATAAATAAATTGTTTATTTTTCAATTCTTCAGTTTTTTATTGCCTCCGTATAAACTGTAGCTTTTTCGTTAAGATGTTCAGAGATTCCTAATAGGGGAATATCGTATTACTTTGGGTCACCTACATGCTAATATCGCGTTACCAACATGCTAACGTTAACAGTATATATCTGTACTGATGACTAAGATGAAAATTAAAAATTGTTTCCAAATTACAACATAACATTTTATTGCAACACAATACCCATTCAATTCATTCCTTAGAAAGACCTAAAATTAAAAAATTAAGTCATTGGTCCATTTGCAGCTTGGACCAAATTGCAACTGCATAATAGAGGGACGTTTCGTCATACAAGACCTTAGAGCCGAAAAAAAGGAGTATACCCCAATGGAAAATTGTTTGGTAAATACAATGTAATAAAAATCTTAAAGTTTCGCGTCACCAACATGCTAGTGTCACGTTACTAACATACTAATGACAACAGTATACATCTGCAGCTAGAAGTAAAACGAGAATTAAAGACTGTTCCCAAATTGCAACATACAATTTCATTGCAACACAATACCACTAGATTCATTCTTTAGAGGGTCTTAAAATTAAAAAATTAAGGCCTTGGTCTATTTACACCTTGGGCCAAATTGCAACTGCATAATAGAGGGATGTTTAGTAGCACAGAACCATTGTTAGAGCTGAAGAAAGAAGGAGTAATACCCCAATTTGGTAAATGCAATGTAATACAAATCTTATGGTTTCGCATCACCAACATGCTAGTGTTGCGTCGCTAACATGCTAATGTCAACAGTATATATCTGTAGCTAGGAATAAGGCGAGAATTAAAGATTGTTCCCAAATTGCAACATACAAATTCATTGCAAAACAATACCACTAGATTAATTCTTTAGAGGGTCTTAAAATTAAAAAATTAAGCCCTTGGTCTATTAACAGCTTGAGCCAAATTGCAACTGCATAATAGAGGGACGTTTCGTCGTACAGAACTATTGTTAGAGCCGAAGAAAGAAGGAGTATACCCCAATGGAGATCTATTTCGTAAATGCAATGTAATGAAAATTGTATGGTTTCGCGTCACCAACATGCTAGCTGTCGCGTCACCAACATGCTAATGTTAACAGTATATATCTGTAACTAGGAATAAGACGAGAATTAAAGATTGTTACCAAATTGCAACATACAACTTCATTGGAACACAATACCACTAGATTCATTTTTTAGAGGGTTTTAAAATTAAAAAATTAAGCCTTGGTCTATTTACAGCTTGGGCCCAATTGCAACTATATAATAGAGTGACGTTTCGTCGTACAGAACCATTGTTAAAGCCGAAGAAAAGAGGAGTATACTCCAATATTTCGTAAATGAAATGTAATAAAAATCTCATGGTTTCGCTTCACCAACATGCTGGTGTCTCGTTACCAACATGCTAGTGCAGCGTTACCAACATGCTAGTGTAGCGTTACCAACATGCTAGTGTTACGCTACCAACAATCTAATGTCAACAGTACATATCTGTACATTGAGTAGCACAAGAAATAAAAATTGTTTTCAAATTTTAACACATCACTTCTTTGCAACATAATACCAATAAATTCATTCCTAAGAGGGTTCTAAAATTAAAAAATGTAGCCGTTGGTCCATTTACAGCTTAGGCCAAATTGCAACTACCTAATAGAGGAGCGTTGCGTTGTACAGAACCATTGTTAGAGCTGAAGAAAGAAGGAGTATACCCGAATGGAAAACAATTTCGAATGCAATGTAATAACAATCTTATGGTTTCGCGTCACCAACATGCTAGTGTCGCGTTACCAACATGCTAGTGTCGCGTTACCAACATGCTAGGGTCGCATTACCAACAATCCAATGTCAACAGTATATATTTGTACATTGAGTAGGACGAGAAATAAGAATTGTTTTCAAATTGTAACACATCACTTCTTTGCAACATAATTCCACTAAATGTATTCCTTAGAGGGTTCTTAAATTAAAAAATTTAGCCGTTGGTCCATTTACAGCTTGAGCCAAATTGCAACTGCATAATAGAGGGACGTTTCGTCGTACAGAACCATTGTTAGAGCCGAAGAAAGAAGGAGTATACCCGAATGGAAAACTATTTCGTAAATGCAATGTAATCAAAATCTTATGATTTCGCGTCACCAATATGCTAGTGTCGCGTTGCCAACATGCTAGTGTCCCGTTACCAACATGCTAGTGTCGCGTTACCAACAATCTAATGTCAACAGTATCTGCCTATACATTGAGTAGGACGAGAAATAAGAATTGTTTTCAAATTGCAACACAGCACTTCTTTGCAACATAATACCACTAAATTCATTCCTTAGAGGATTCTAGAATTAAAAAATTTAGGCGTTGGTCCATTTACAGCTTGGGCCAAATTTCATATATATAATAGAGGGACGTTTCGTCCTACAGAACCATTGTTAGAGCCGAAGAAAGAAGGAGTATACCCGAATGGAAAACTATTTCGAAAATGCAATGTAATCAAAATCTTATGGTTTCGCGTCACCAACATGCTAGCATGGCGTTACCAACATGCTAGTGTCTCGTTACCAGCATGCTAGTGTCGCGTTACCAACATGCTAGTGTGACGCTACCAACAATCTAATGTCAACTGTATATATCTGTACGTTGAGTAGGACGAGAAATAAAGATTGTTTCCAAATTGTAACACACCACTTCTTTGCAACATAAAACCACTAAATTCATTCCTTAGAGGGTTCTAAAATTAAAAAATTTAGCCGTTGGTCCATTTACAGCTTGGGCCAAATTGCAACTACACAATAGAGGGACGTTTCGTCCCACAGAACTATTGTTAGAGCCGAAGAAAGAAGGAGTATACCCCAATGAAAAACTATTTCGTAAATGCAATGTAATAAAAAATCTTGTGGTTTCGCGTCACCAACATGCTAGTGTCGCGTTACCAACAAGCTAATGTCGCGTTATCAACAAGCTAATGTCGCGTTACCAACATGCTAGTGTCGTGTTACCAACATGCTAGTGTGGCGTTACCAACAATCTAATGTCAACATTATATTTCTGTACATTAAGTAGGGCGAGAAATAAAAATTGTTTTCAAATTGTAACACATCACTTCTTTGCAACAAAATTCCACTAAATGTATTCCTTAGAGGGTTCTTAAATTAAAAAATGTAGCCGTTGGTCCATTTACAGCTTGAGCCAAATTGCAACTGCATAATAGAGGGACGTTTCGTCGTACAGAACCATTGTTAGAGCCGAAGAAAGAAGGAGTATACCCCAATGGAAAACTATTTCGTAAATGTAATTAACACAGCGTGCATCTTTGCTGGTTTTCGCGGTCCGTTGTTGTAAGAACATAATTAAACAGCTTTAAGTCTTTTATTTCGAAGTCAATAGAACACGTTCGAGTTCGTCGCAGTTCTCATTACGGCGCCCCCTTCAAATGACAATGCGAATTCCCCGGTACTTTAGAAGGGTTAGAATTATATTAATTAGATGTTGGACTAGGGCTTTATTGGAAGATCTTAATAATTGAGGCGAATTCCTTTTCGCCTTTTGTAGTCTTAATTTTGTCATCGTCGGCTTGCTCGTGTAGACTGACTTATTTTTTTGTTTATTTATTTGCTTATTTCTATTTATATTTATTGTTACGGGCTTATCGGTTCGAAATGATTATTAAACACTTGCTGAATAATACCCACTTTATTTTCAAACTAAACTCGGAACACTACAACTGAGTAATTAACTCACTTAATGACTTTTGACTACTAGTTCACTAATTACACTGACTGAATCTAACTAACTCTACGGAAAGGCGACCGCCTTATATAGTTTTGGCTCCCGGGTTACTAGAAAAATCCAGCAGAATAAACTTTATCGTTTGCCGAAATTTCTGGAACGCTTATCTGCTGTTTGCTTCGTTATCGCGGCCGCTTTCCCCTTATCAGATCTTTCTAGAATACTTTTCTTACGTACTAAATTCTATAATTTAAATTTCGTTACATTATTCTTGAAGTGAGAACTCTTTAGGAGCTTGAGCGAATTTGAATAGGGATGGTCTATTAGGTAGGGAAGGTAAACTTGTAACAGCAACACAGTAGTAACATTAGGGCATGTTGGTAACGCGTAATAGGACACGTGATGGTCACACGTCACCATCACGCTTTAGCGACATGCCCTTATATTCTTCATGGTAGACCCTTATTGACCGGAAATATTATGTTTTTTTTTCAATTTAGTTAACATTTCTTCGGCCCAGTTTGGAAATATTTAAATTTTTATGGATTTTTTTCAATTTATTTAACATTTCTTCGGCCCATTTTAGAAATATTTAAATTTTTATGGTTTTTTCAATTTATTTAACATTTCTTCGGCCCAGTTTGGAAATATTTAAATTTTTATGGATTTTCAATTTATTTAACATTTCTTCGGCCCAGTTTGTAAATATTTAAACTTTTATGGATTTTAGAAAATTGTCAACAAACCATAAAAATTTAAATATTTCAAAACTGGGCCGAAGAAATGTTAAATAAATTGAAAAAAACATGCCCTTATGTTACTACTGTTACTATTACACCACATTAAACAGTACATATTTCTAACAATAATTAGATTCGTTTCCACACGATGCAAGCATCCATCAACCACAAATATAATAGGTCAATTTGACATTTTCAAATATTTCCAATATTCTGACTTGTTTACTAGTGTAGGTTCAAACTACACTACAAATTTCCCAGTTCTAAGTTTTCATTTTTCTCAGAGTCTCCAAGACTGCCCATTTTATTTTATTTATTGTAATTTTTTTTTCATTGATTTCCCCACACGTGAATAACTTAAAAATGGTGGCGAACGCCGCCTGCGTTATTATTAAATAATTCAGGACATTTTTCTTTTTTGGTATCGTGAACGTCAATCAGTTTAATGGAGTGTCGCTTCGATATAAATACCTGCAGTAGTACGTGTTGTTTACAATGATTTATTTCGATATTAATCTATCTTTGAATGTGAAAAAAAACCACATAGTTAGATAATAAGTAGGATAAGATGGCAAGTAGAAGATGTATGAAGCAGGAAGGCCTTCAGAGCCAAGGTCCTCACGATCTGCCTGCGGCTCTACTTGGAACTGTCACTATTTAACTTAATATTATTCACACCATCAAGACTGCAGTTACTAACACTAAATCGTGTTCGATTTTTTATAAATACTTGAAGGAGATTGATTCACTTACTTGCCATCAAGTAGCAAGTGGTGCCAGTTCTTTGCTTTTAAAATTTTGCAAACGTTTTCTCGAATTTATTTTTAAATTTGAGAATTTATTTATAAATTTGAGAATTATTTATAAATTTGAGAATTTATTTATAAATTTGAAAATTTATTTATAAACTTGAGAATTTGTTTATAGATGTGAGAATTAATTTACAAATTGTAGAATTTATTTATAAATTTAAAAAAATTATACCTAAAATTTGACGAAAATGAAGTAGTCCAAATAGTTATTAATTTCGATTTAATATTTATTTAACTATCAATTTTATACTATCGTTCTTCAAAATTTTGAACTTGAAACTTCCAGAAGATAACTCTGAATTATTTAAAAATTGCAACAATTTTTCTTGAAAAATTCAGTTTAAATTTAACATTTTCAATTTGTTTCTTCCTAGATATTCTAGTTTTTTAAAATGTGGATTTAACAATTTTTTTTTAGAAAATAGGATTGTTTTTTTTTAAATTTTAAATATGAACTAAAAATTTCGATTATTAAAATTATATTTTAAACCCAAAAATATGGTTTTCAAATTTTTTAATTCCTATCATCAATTTTTCTATCGTCGTTTTGTTCAGTTTTTATTTTTCTGAAAATATTAAGCTTCCTCCTAAAATTCGATCTCTGCTACTCGATTTTTTTCTCGCAATGTCAACTTTTCCCAGCAAATTTAGCAAATTAAGTCCAAATAGTTATACATTTCGAATTTAATACTTATTTTACTTTTGATTTTATACTATCGTACTCCAAAATTTTGAACTTGAAACTTCCAGATGATAACTCTGAATTATTTAAAAATTGCAACGATTTTTCTCGAAAAATTCAGTTTAAATTTAACATTTTCAATTTATTTCTTTTATAGATTTTCTAGTTTCTTAAAATGTGGACTTTTTTTTAGAAAATTCGATTGGTTTTTTTTAATTTTAGATATGAACTAAAAATTTCAATTATTGAAATTACATTTTAACCCCAAAAGTAGGTGTTTTCAAATTTTTGAACTCCTACCATAAATTTTTCTTTGTTTTGTTCAGTTTTTATTTTTCTGAAAATACTGAACTTTCATCCTAAAATTCGATCTCTGCTCCTCGATTTTTTTCTCGCAATGTCAACTTTTCCCAGCAAATTAAGTCCACATTTCGAATTTAATACTTATTTTACTTTTGATTTTATACTATCGTACTTCAAAATTTTGAACTTGAAACTTCCAGATGATAACTCTGAATTATTTGACAATTGCAACGATTTTTCTCAAAAAATTCAGTTTAAATTTAACATTTTCAATTTATTTCTTTCTAGATTTTCTAGTTTCTTAAAATGTGGACATTAACGATTTTTTTTAGAAAACTCGATTGTTTTATTTTAATTTTTAATATGAACTAAAAATTTCGATTATTGAAATTACATTTTAAACCCAAAAATATGGTTTTCAAATTTTTGAATTCCTATCATCAATTTTTCTATTGTCGTTTTGTTGAGTCTTTATTTTTCTGAAAATATTAAACTTCCTCCTAAAATTCGATCTCTGCTTCTCGATTTTTTTCTCGCAATGTCAACTTTTCCCAGCAAATTCAGCAAATTAAGTCCAAATAGTTATACATTTCGAATTTAATACCTATTTTACTTTTGATTTTATACTATCGTACTCCAAAATTTTAAACTTGAAACTTC
Organism: Dastarcus helophoroides; assembly: GCA_028583605.1. Lineage (NCBI taxonomy): Eukaryota > Metazoa > Arthropoda > Insecta > Coleoptera > Bothrideridae > Dastarcus > Dastarcus helophoroides. The sequence continues at coordinate 9,001,149 of CM053336.1, read as the reverse complement.
CGGAGGATAACTGAATTATTTGACAATTGCAACGATTTTTCTCAAAAAATTCAGTTTAAATTTAACATTTCCAATTTATTTCTTTCTAGATTTTCTAGTTTCTTAAAATGTGGACTTAACAATTTTTTTTAGAAAATTCAATTGGTTTTTTCTAAATTTTAGATATGAACTAAAAATTTCGATTATTGAAATTACATTTTAAACCCAAAAATATGGTGTTCAAATTTTTGAATTCCTATAATCGATTTTTCTGTCGTTGTTTTGTTCGGTTTTTACTTTTCTGAAAATACTAAACTTTCATCCTAAAATTCGATCTCTGCTTCTCGATTTTTTTCTCGCAATGTCAACTTTTCCCAGCAAATTCAGCAAATTAAGTCCAAATAGTTATACATTTCGAATTTAATACTTATTTTACTTTTGATTTTATACTATCGTACTCCAAAATTTTAAACTTGAAACTTCCAGAGGATAACTGTGAATTATTTAAAAATTGCAACGATTTTTCTCGAAAAATTCAGTTTAAATTTACCATTTCCAATTTATTTCTTTCTAGATTTTCTAGTTTCTTAAAATGTGGACTTAACAATTTTTTTTAGAAAATTCAATTGGTTTTTTCTAAATTTTAGATATGAACCAAATATTTCGATTATTGAAATTACATTTTAAACCCAAAAATATGGTGTTCAAATTTTTGAATTCCTATCATCGATTTTTCTGTCGTCGTTTTGTTCGGTTTTTACTTTTCTGAAAATACTAAACTTTCATCCTAAAATTCGATCTCTGCTTCTCGATTTTTTTTCGCAATGTCAACTTTTCCCAGCAAATTCAGCAAATTAAGTCCAAATAGTTATACATTTCGAATTTAATACTTATTTTACTTTTGATTTTATACTATCGTACTCCAAAATTTTAAACTTGAAACTTCCAGAGGATAACTGTGAATTATTTAAAAATTGCAACGATTTTTCTCGAAAAATTCAGTTTAAATTTACCATTTCCAATTTATTTCTTTCTAGATTTTCTAGTTTCTTAAAATGTGGACTTAGCGATTTTTTTTAGAAAATACGACTGTTTTTTTTTTGAATTTTAAATATGAACTAAAAATTTCGATTATTGAAATTACATTTTAACCCCAAAAGTAGGTTTTTTTCAAATTTTTGAATTCCTACCATAATTTTTTCTTTGTTTTGTTCAGTTTTTATTTTTCTGAGAATACTAAACTTTGATCCTAAGATTCGTTCTCTGCTTCTCGATTTCTTTTCTCGCAATGTCAACTTTTCCCAACATATTTTAGTATTTTCTCGAAATTAGGTCAATATTTTAGGAAAAAGGAAAAATATTTTAAGAACAAATATAATTTTTATAAACTTACTTTTCTTGCATTACTTTTTTAAACTGCTTACGCAGTCGCGGACCACCTTCAAATTTTCAGAAACACCAAGGATTTTTTTCCACTAAAAAGCAGTTTTTACATTAGAAAACAAGTAAGAGATGGTATTTAACAAAAAAAAATGTTGATAGCACCATCATTAACTTTCCTTCCCCTTAGAGAAGTCATTTACAATGAAAATCAAAATCTTTTAGTTATAATTCCAAAATATGTATTATAATTACTATTTTCAAAGAGTGCTAACATTGAAAAATTGACGTGGCGCCTCTCAACTATAACCCTGGCGTCGTTGGGCGCCGCGACGCACAGTTTGAGAACCTCTACTTAAATCGTCCACCAAAAATTCGATCGACACTTAAGACACGTAAGACACTTAAGCATTGGCCTCTTTCTATTTATACTGATCCACATTTGGAATTTGAATTGGATCTTTTAATATACTGAATGTCTCCACTTTAGGCCAATATTTTCCCGGAGCTGATCGAAAATTAAATTTGGGGCTAATTCGGTTTTGTTTTCAGCGTCGAACATTTATAAGGGAGAGTCATTAAAAGCAATTGTCCTGGCACTCTCAGTTAGTGTAGGTATTTTTTATTTAGTAGAGAAAGAGGCATGGACACGGAGGGAAGAAAAAATAGCAGGCAATTGGTATGCAGGACACAACAAGCGCAAGGAGGGTGAATAGACCGAAACGAGATCAATACCACCAAGATGGAGAAATACACCGGCATTCACTTCCTCTGCAGAATAACACAGACAGGAGACTTTTAGTCTTTTATTGCGTAGCCACTGCGTTCTGAACATGCATATTTCAGCGAGCTTTCAGCGTATTTTAGCGCAGATCAAAGAGCTATCGATTAAAATACATATTAGAATACTGATTATTATCACAATTAACAGAAGCACAACTTTATTTTTACAAAATAATAATTTGGTAATCTATATTAATAAAACTGAAGCGTCTGTCTGTCAACTGATTTTTGTCCGGGTTAATCTCAAAAACTACTAAATTAATTTAAACGAAATTTTTACTAAAATGGACACTATTCTTAGGGGTACCTTTTAGGTTATTCTCATTCAAGTAAATTAGACCTTTTGTTTTTAAAAACTTATAGCATAGTATTGGGTTATAAAGTTGCCAAACCAGATCATGAAATCTTCGTATAATTATGTTCTAAAGTTGATTTTTGTTATCAAAATAAACTTAACCTAATAACGTATTCAGGAGTTAAGTCCACAAGGCAATATAACACGTCATCAATCAAACAAAAAAAAAACGAAAGTGGAAGGCTGAAACATTAATCGAGAAGACAGACCAAAAAGCCAATGCAATTATATAAATCGGGGTTGATATGACAATATCGGGTGTTAGAAGTATAACCAATATGATCCGGGGGAAAGAAGCCGATCTGACATTGAAGAATGAGACGAGCTCGATTGAGATGAGGGAGAGAATATGGCAAGTCGTGACCGAATTATCGTTATACGTGGTACATCAATAGCTTTACCGAAAAAATTAACATAAAATCGATAAACTTACAATCACAATTTAGGGCGAAATTAAGGGCGCCACCAAGCACCAGTACCCTTTGTTTTGACCTTCTGTACGCAAATACCACCCTCTTACAGCATAAGAATATGAAATTAAAAATCTCTGCCGTCAAAAAACGAAAAATTTCAGCATCGTTGTCGGCGTCACCCCAAATTGAAAAAAATCGCACAACGCATCTGAAACGTAAGCTGTAGGTAGCAAAGTGCACCTGCAAACTATGTGGTGTCTCAGCAACCCCCCGAAATGCAATATGAGGTTTAAACGACAAACATGCAACTGGCAAAAGTGGCGGAGGCGGCGAAATTCCTAAACCGACGCCGACCCCGCAACGGAGCGTAACATCTGGCTCGACATGCGACTTGAGGGATCGTTGAGGTTGAAGAATGAGCGTTTGGTCGGGCTGTGACTCCCGTTACATGTGCTGCCACCGCTGCGGGGAGAAAGCCCCATATTAAATTTTTAATGAAATTCAACTTGTACGATTGTCTGAGTAACACGGTTACTTCGCCAATTTTATGAATTTGGAATTAGGGAATTGCCGCCGAGTGCTATCGCTTTCTGTGGATTGGATGAATTTCGAAGGCAAACTTTAGGGATAAAATATTGACAACCTGAAGAGTTACCTTAGATTTCGACATAAACAGAGACTTTTATAAGGTTTTGTCTTAATGAAGTTGAGCCTTAACTTATCTTTAAAAGATGCTGAGGTCAAATCGAATCTTTGTTTTATTTCTGCCACCGTTTTTGTCCAACGAAAAAATTTTAAATTTTACAGCTTAAGACCACCTTACATTCAATGAAATAGATATTCTCTGCATCTTCTTTGCGAAGTATTACTCTTTCTATTCATATTTTACTGGCTTTTTCTTCGATGGTTACTTCTTTCACAAATCTAAATTTTCAGTAACCTTCCAATGCAATCGCTGCTTGAAGCAATCTATAACAGATTGCCAATCCTTTACAGAAGATTACTAAAAATTTAGAATTGTGAAAGGAGTAACTGGCAAAGAAAAATCCAATAAAACATGAATAGAAATTCAATAAAATGTGTTACAGGCAAGACCCACAGTCACGTGATCAGCTCGCGCTGTCATATTTCTTGCTTCCAGTGTTCTCCCTCCACAAAGCTGCAGCATAAGACATACTTTAATATTATTGGAGGCAAAGTCATCCTGATCTGTATTTTTCCTACAAAAGTGGTAAGTATTCATTAACTTTTTCGTAGTCGTAGATCTATAATTTGAAAATGCTATTGAATCATATTCCCAGCTCATAATTTCTTAAGGTAACAAGGTTCTGATATACTATAAAGTTATCAAAAAGACTGATACTCATGAAAATCAAATAAAAGTGAAAGAGATATCAAACTACAATAACTGACGAATTTAATAGAATTAAGTATGAAGTTAATGGTCTCGATTTCAATAGGAAATGTTTACGATAATTTCTAACCGTACATGCAAATTACACGCAATGGATCACTCGATTCCTGTGAATGGCTTAATTTTTTATCAAGTAATAGATAAAGCATAGCGCAGAAATAACGCAGCTTAATGGCTCGTGTAAGTAATAAATTTAGAGCGCAATTCAATTAAGCTCCATAGCCATTTAATCTAAATATTCCTCAGGTGATAATATAATATCAATAAATGACCTTTCCAATTACTTAATCATAATAGTAAAAAAAGTCTAGTTTTCCACATAATCAACTACTTAGCCACCAACATTATTATTTAACTGATTATTTATTCCATCATCAAAGCATAAATGATTAAAAGGAGTAGACATTTTAAGTCGAAGATTAAAAAAGTTCAACCTTATAAAAATGTTTAAATTTTGAATAAAATCGAAAAAGCGTCTCAAAAAATGGTTGAAATTTATAAAGTCGAAATTATGAAATCTCGAAATTCTCAGAAAAAGGTCGAAATATTCAAATAGAGACGAAATTTTTAAAACACAAAATTTGTCACAATTTACAAATAAATCAGACCTTTTCAAAATATCAAAAAACTTTTAAAAACGTCGAAATTTTAATAAAGGACTTTTCAAAAGAGTAGAAATTTAAAAAAACGATATTTAAAATTAGCAACATTTAAAAAAGAACTCCAATTTTTTTTAAATCCTAAATTTCCAAAGGGAGCTATATTTCAAAAATAAAAGCGGAATATTTCAAATACATAAAAAAGTATATTTTTAACATTTCGACTTTTTTGAAAATTGTGGCTTTCTCGAAAAAATTTTGAAAAAAATTGGTTTTCTAAAATGTCAAAAAAAATGGCTAAATATTCAGAGTTGAAATTTTCAAGTTAAAAATTTCAAAAAGGTAGAGGTTTAAAAAATGAAAAAATTCGCTCTTTGAGAAAAAGTCAAAATTTTAAAGAAGTTCGCGATTTACAAAAAGTTCGACATTTTCAAAATGGTCGAAATTTACAAAAAAAACGCAGAGAATTTTTCAAAAAAGTGAAATTAAAATAAAATCAAAATAGAAATTTTGGAAGTTGGAAATTTGAAAATGTCGATATTTTGAAGAGTCGAAATTTTCAAGAAAAATTCGAAATATGTTCAATGTTTGAACTGCTTTAAAGGGCTGAAATATTGGAAAATTATCCAAAAAAAAATATTCAATGAAGCTTGAATTAAAACGTTAAAAAATTAAAATTAAAAAATTGGTTTTCTAAAAATGTCTAAATTGTCAAAAAAAAAATCTAAATATTTACCAAGAATTGAAATTTTTAAATCAAAAATTTTCAAGCAAGTAGGAATTAAAAAAAATTATTTAAAATTTCCAAAGGGGTCGAAATTTATAAAAAAATCGAGGAGTTAAAATTTTCCAAAAAACGTGGAATTAAAGTAAAATCAAAATAAAAATTTTGGAAAAGGTGGAAATCTGAAAATGTCAATATTTTGACGAGTCGAAATTTTCAAGAAAAATTCGAAACATGTTCAATGTTTGAGCTGCTTTAGAAGGTTGAAATATTGGAAAATTTTCCAAAAAAAAATTTTCAATGAAGCTTTAAATAAAAAGAAAATCGATTTTTTTTTTAAAAATTGGTTTTCTGAAAATGTCAAAAAAAAATCAAAATATTCAAAAAAATTGAAATTTTTAACTGTAAAATATTCATAAAAGTGGAGATTAAAAATGAAAAATTTCAATCTTTGAGAAAAAGTCAAAATTTTAAAAAAGTTCGATATTTACAAAAAGTTCGAAAATTTTCAAAATGGTCTAAATTTACGAAAAAATCGAGGAGTTGAAATGTTCCAAAAAGTTGAAATTAAAATAAAATCAAAATAGAAATTTTGGAAAAGGTATAAATCTAAAAATATCGATATTTTGAAGAGTCGAAATTTTCAAGAAAAATTCGAAATATTTTCAGTGTTCGAACTGCTTTGAAAGGTTGAAATATTGAAAAGTTGTCGAAAAATATTTTCAATGAAGCTTGAATTAAAAAAAAAAGCCTAAATTTTATTTTAAAAATTGGTTTTCTAAAAAGGTATAAATTGTCTAAAAAAAATTGAAATATTCACAAAGAATTAAAATATTTAACTCAAAAATTTCCAAAAAAGTAGGAATTAACAAAACATGTTATTCCAAATTTCCAAAAGGGGCGAAATTTATAAAAAAATAGAGGAGTTGAAATTTTCCAAAAAAGAGGAATTAAAGTAAAATCAAAATACAAATTTTGGAAAAAGTGGAAATCTGAAAATGTCGATATTTTGAAGAGTCGAAATTTTCAAGAAAAATTCGAAATATGTTCAATGTTTAAACTGCTTTAAAAGGTTGAAATTTGGAAAATCTTCCAAAAAAAATGTTTAATGAAACTGGAATTCAAAAACAGTAGAAATTTAAACAAAAATTTAGACAAGTTAAAATTTTTCAAAGTGTAGGATTAAAAAAATTTAAAGTGGCAACTTTGTAAAAGCTAGCAATTTAAAAATGTGGAAATTTTCCAAAAAAATTTTCAATGAAGCTTGAATCTAAATAAAATTGAAATTTAAAAAAATTGAGACAAGTTGCAATTTTCAAAAGTGTAGGATGAAAAAAATTTAAAGTGGCAACTTTGTAAAGGGTGGCAATTTGAAAATGTCGAAATTTTGAAAAACATTGCATGTAATTTTCCAAAGAAGTCGAACTTTTCGAGAAAGATTTAAAACCAATGAAAGTATTAAAAATTTTTAAATTTTCAAAAAATTACAAAATCTAAGAAACCATTATTTTTAACCAAAGGTAAATATTTTAAAAAATTCAAATTTTCGAGTATTTCAAAGATTGAAATGTAAAAATTTGAAATAAAAGCGTATATTGGATGAGGCTAATTTTTCAAAAAAAAAAGTGCAGAATTCGAACAAAGTTGCAAATTTATTTAAAACAACCAAAATGTTAAAAAAGTAAAATTTTTTCAAAAAGGTCCAAATTTAAAAACATATATTAAAAAAAATTTGAAATTTTTAAAATATTCAGGTTTTCAAAAAGTCGAAATTTAATAAAAAAAAAAGAGTCAACATTTCAAAACAATTTCAGTAAGCGGAAATGTTTACCAAAAAACCTGTAGGTTTTGATTTTAAAAAAATAATTTAAAAAATGTAAAAATCTCGAAAATTGGCGATTTTGACGGAATGTTTAAATTTTCAATAAAAGCTTGAAATGTTTAAATTAAGACGTTAAGAAAAAAATGGAGGAAAAAAGTGTAATAACACGCTAAATGATCTAGCATTAAAAATTAGTGAACAAACTAAGAAATAATGGTCGTAGATTAAAAGGGTGGTTTTAACCCTCCCAGGTCAGGTAACTTTGCCCGCAATAATGGTCGTAGATTTGAAGGGAGGTTTTAACCCCCAAGGTCAGATAACTTCGCTCATGCTCTGAAAGAAACCTTAAATTCACGTGATCTCATGTGCTCTTGGACTCATGTGACCTTGATCTCGTGTAAACTCGAACTCGCGTGCCTTGATCTCGTGTGAACTTGAACTCACGTAACCTCGATCTCATGTGCTCTTGGACTCATGTGACCTTGATCTCGTGTAAACTCGAACTCGCGTGCCTTGATCTCGTGTGAACTTGAACTCACGTAACCTCGATCTCGTGTGACCTTAAACTCACGTTACGTCGATTTCGTGTGACCTTGAACTCAGGTGACTTAGATTACGTGTGACCTTAGACTCACCTAACCTTAATCGCATATGACCTTGAACTCGCTTAACCCCGATCGCGTGTGACCTTGAATCGCGTGGTTTTGATTTCGTATGATCTTGATCTTGTGTGATCTTGAACTCACCTGACCGGTATCTTTCCTGACCTTACACTTATTCGAGCTTGAACTCACGTATGACTTTGAATATACATGTGACCTTGACCGGACGTGATTTTGATCTCGCGTGACCTTGAACTCACGTGACTTTGATCTCATGTGACCTTAAACTTACGTGACGTTGATTTCGTGTGGCCTTGCACTTAGGTGACTCAGATGGCATATGACCTTAGACTCGCCTAACCCTCATCGCGTATGACCTTGAACTCGCGTGGCTTTGATTTCAATGACCTTGATCTTGTGTGACCTTGAACTCACCTGCCTTGACGTTTCCTGACCTTAAACTTATTTGAACTTGAACTCACGTATGACTTTGAATTCACATGTGACCTTGACCGAAAGTGATTTTGATCTCGTGTGACCTTAACTCACGTGACTTTGATATCATGTGACCTTAACCTAACGTGACGTTGATTTGGTCTGACCTTGAATTCAGGTGACTTAGATGGCATATGACCTTAGACTCGTCTAACCTTAATCGCATGTGACCTTGAACTCGCGTATGACCTTGAACTCGCGTGGCTCTGATTTCGTATGATTTTGATCTTGTGTGACCTTGGGCTCACCTGACCTTGATGTTACCTGACCTTGATGTTTCCTGACCTTAAACTTATTCGGGCTTGAGCTCACGTATGACTTTGAATATACATGTGACCTTGCCCAAACGTGATTTTGATCTCGCGTGACCTTGAACTCACGTGACTTTGATCCCATGTGATCTTAAACTCACGTGATGTTGATTTCGTGTGACCTTGAACTCGCGTGGCTTTGATTTCGTATGATCTTGATCTTGTGTTACCTTGAACTTACCTGACCTTGATGTTTCCTGACCTTTAACTTATTTGAGCTTGAACTCACGTATGACTTTGAATTTACATGTGACCTTGACCGAACGTGATCTTGATCTCGTGTGGCTTTGAACTTACGTGACTTTGATCTCGTATGATCTTGATCTCTTGTGACCTTGGACTCACGTACCTTGACTACATGCGACCTTTAACGCACGTAACCTTGATCTCACCTAACATTTAACAGTCAACTAACATGATCTTGAATTTATTTGTCCTTGAATTCGAGTGAATTCTAATGGTAACCACAGACGATATTGATCCTTGTCCTCATGTGACCTTGAACGTATTATGTGATATTAAGTATAAATTTAAACCTCTAACTTTCTTATCGAAATTTTGCTTATATAGTACCAAATTGTACACTTAAATTCGCAGGCAATATTCCGCGATAGTCATCGAATTTTTAAGATGAAAATCGAAATTTCATTTTGTTTTTTATCTTTTAAATCACGCTGTTTTGGTGATCAATTTTTAGTATAGGCCTTTCTTAATAATGTACATGAATAGTGCAGTATATTGGAATTTTGACACCACTTGTGTATATTGAATTGGTCACTTTCCACGACGAAGAATCTACTTGGATTCCACACTTTTCTTTGCTAATTACTTTTTTAAATATTTGCCAAAAACGTTACTATTTTTACCTAATATTGGAAGACAAATTTCAAATAACTTGTTATTTAAAAATTAGTAAGTTTTACTAAAATATAAAATATAAATCAGAAGCCTTTGGCTAAATATCATATATTTTTTGTAATCTTCCACCTCGGGCAGATCCCAGATACCCACCCCAAGTTTCAAATGCGATAAATATTGTTAAAGTGAAAACTTCTTTAGAAGCGTGACCTTGATCTTGTGTGACCTTAAATTTACGTGGCCTTGATCTGGTTTAATCTTAAATTCACGTGACCTTGACCTTGTGTAACGTTAAACTTACGTGGCCTTAATCTCGTTTGACCTTGAATTTACGTGACCTTGGTCTCATGTGACCTTCAACTCAAGTAACCTTGATTTCGTGTGATCTTGAACTATCTGATTTCGATCTCGTATGAACTTGAACTTACGTAACTTTGATCTCATGTGACCTTGATCTTATGTGACCTTGATCTCATGTGACCTTGATCTCACTTGTCCTTGATCTCGCGTGCCTTATTATTTAAAAATCAGTAAGTTGTACTTAAATATAAAATATAAATTAGTGGCCTTTGGCTAAATGTAATATATTTTTCGTAATGTACCACCTCGGGCAGATCCCAGAATTTATCCACCCCACGTTTCAAATGCCGTAAATATTGTTAAATTGAAAACTTCTTTAGAAGCGTGACCTTGATCTTGTGTGATCTTAAATTTACGTGGCCTTAATCTCGTTTGACCTTGATTCACGTGACGTTGAACTTACGTGGCCTTCATCTCATTTAACCTTGAATTTACGTGACCTTGATCTTGTGTGACCTTGAACTTACCTGGCCTTGATCTCGTTTGATCTTGAATTTCCGTGACCTTGATCTCATGTGACTTTCAATTCACGTAACCTTGATTTCGTGTGATCTTGAACTATGTGATTTCGATTTCGTATGACCTTGAACTTACGTAACTTTGATCTCATGTGACCTTGAACTCACTTGTCCTTGATCTCGCGTGCCTTATTATTTAAAAATCAGTAAGTTGTACTTAAATATAAAATATAAATTAGTGGCCTTTGGCTAAATGTAATATATTTTTCGTAATCTGCCACCTCGGGCAGATCCCAGAATTTACCCACCCCAAGTTTCAAATGCCGTAAATATTGTTAAATTGAAAACTTCTTTAGAAGCGTGACCTTGATCTTGTGTGATCTTAAATTTACGTGGCCTTGATCTCGTTTGACCTTGAATCCACGTGACGTTGATCTTGTGTGACCTTGAACTTACGTGGCCTTCATCTCGTTTGACCTTGAATTTACGTGACCTTGATCTTGTGTGACCTTAAACTTACGTGGCCTTGATCTGGTTTGATCTTGAATTTCCGTGACCTTGATCTCATGTAACTTTCAATTCACGGTACCTTGATTTCGTGTGATCTTGAACTATGTGATTTCGATTTCGTATGACCTTGAACTTACGTAACTTTGATCTCATGTGACCTTGAACTTACTTGTCCTTGATCTCGCGTGCCTTATTATTTAAAAATAAGTAAGTTGTACTTAAATATAAAATATAAATTAGTAGCCTTTGGCTAAATGTAATATTTTTGTAATCTACCACCTCGGGCAGATCCCAGAATTTACCCACCCCACGTTTCAAATGCCGTAAATATTGTTAAATTGAAAACTTCTTTAGAAGCGTGACCTTGATCTTGTGTGATCTTAAATTTACGTGGCCTTAATCTCGTTTGACCTTGATTCACGTGACGTTGAACTTACGTGGCCTTCATCTCGTTTGACCTTGAATTTACGTGACCTTGATCTTGTGTGACCTTGAACTTACGTGGCCTTGATCTCGTTTGATCTTGAATTTCCGTGACCTTGATCTCATGTGACTTTCAATTCACGTAACCTTGATTTCGTGTGATCTTGAACTATGTGTTTTTTCAAGTTATTTAACATTTCTTCGGCCCAGTTTGGAAATATTTAAATTTTTTATGGTTTGTTGACAATTTTCTAAACAATTTTTGAAATGCGACTACGTGATATTTAAATTTATTGAAAACGTCACTTCATGACAGTTGAACTATGTGGTTTCGATTTCGTATGACCTTGAACTTACGTAACTTTGATCTCATGTGACCTTGAACTCACTTGTCCTTGATCTCGCGTGCCTTATTATTTAAAAATAAGTAAGTTGTACTTAAATATAAAATATAAATCAGTGGCCTTTGGCTAAATGTAATATATTTTTTGTAATCTACCACCTCGGGCAGATCCGAGAATTTACCCATCCCAAGTTTCAAATGCCGTAAATATTGTTAAATTGAAAACTTCTTTAGAAGCATGACCTTGATCTTATGTAACCTTGAATTTACGTGACCTTGATCCCGTTTGATTTTGAATTCACGTGACCTTGATCCCATGTGACCTTCAACTCACATAACCTTGTTTTCGTGTAATCTTGAACTATATGATTTCGATCTCGTATGACCTTGAACTTACGTAACTTTGATCTCATGTGACCTTGATCTCATGTGACTTTGAACTCACTTGTCCTTGATCTCGCATGCCGTATTATTTAAAAATAAGTAAGTTTTACTAAAATATAAAATATAAAGTGGTGGCCTTTGGCTAAATGTAATATATTTTTTGTAATATACCACCTCGGGCAGATCCCAGAGTTTACCCACCCCAAGTTTCAAATGTCGTAAATATTGCTGAAAGTGAAAACTTCTTTATGAGCGTGTAGCGATTTTAGATGGGGAGTAAATTTGTGGTTTCGTATGACCATCACGCGTTACCAACATTAGAGCATTGTAAAGCGTATTTCATTATCAATAAATATTACATTCATTGCCACACTATCCAAGCAACCAAACAACAAACATAAAAAGTAGCTCAGTTTGACAGAATTTATTTTCAAATATTTCCAATACTCTGACTTGTTTACTAGCGTCCACTTCTATCGGCAGTCTCCAAGAGTGCTTTTATTCATTTTGAAATCTGGTCAACTCAATTCAATGTTGGGTGGTAATGTATAATGGATCTAATATTTAAATAATGTAAAATATATGGTTGAAAGCGGTGAAGTTTAATACATAATTCGAATTCCCAATTTATTTATGACAGTCGAGGTAAAAATGCGATATTATTGCAATAGTTAAAAACAGGAAACAGGGAATGATAAATATATATTAAATTTTAATTGCATGTATTACTTATTGACTCGTTATTATAATTTAAAAAGGAATCTGGTCGATTTATCTGTATTTATATCATTACAGTTACTAATATTTCGCTTAAATTTATATCATATTTCGTTTACGTTATTACAACTATAGACATCGCATAATTAGAATATGCAAGCTAGACATACTTGCCGAAAGCCAAAATAACTTATTCTTTAATAAATTTAATATCTGCGGAATTCTCTTACAAGTTATTAACAGCTACATACAGTTTATTCAGACATATATTACTTTTAATAAGTTTGCTATAAAATTATACCTCATTCACGTTATCTAATCCCGAGCTGAAGCTGCTTTCACACGTCGTGTCGTAAACATCTGGTCTTCTAGTGGGCCGAATTTCCCTTCGTTCATTTATTTTCTTTTCCGTACTCGGCGGATTGGGACATTTCGATAATGGGGTTACGTAAAGTTTTAGAAGTTCCCTAAAAGGAATAAACGTCTTAGAGGTGATCTTTCACCCCAATTTGTCGCCAATGCGGCCTTACCGAGTCTGGACACGGTCCACGGCGCTAGTCTATTACACTAATAGCCCTATTGTTAGGGGGGAAGCAAGCTGACTTTAAAATATTCGCTTTTCCCCATGAATTCCAATCCTGCCGGACATGTGTCCACCTCGTTTTATTCCACACCCAATTTATTTTAATCTAAGTCGAGACCGTCTTTTTGTGGCAATTGAAATTTCCTTTCGAATTTGGAGCTACACGGAATAGACCGAATTTAATGCTTATTTTTCCTTAAATTAAATTGAATGACTTTTAGTAAATCCGGTGGATTTAATCGTATTATTTCGCTTTGATATCCTGTTTCAATAACGGTAAGATTTTCTGAAATATCGACGTAACGTTGTATCATGCATCATGCATCATGCAATGTTTTCCTGAAATTTTGACTTTTGTTTATAGATCCAAAATTCGGAAACACAAGTCGAAAGGTGCATCGTATATTAGGTCGACAGTAAAAAAAGGGGGGGCTGCCGACAGAAGTGAAAATTTAGGAAGTACGTAATGTTGCAGTCGAAACCATAATAGTAAACAAGTCGGAATATTGGAAATATTTAAAATAAATTTTGTCAAACTGATCTACTTTTTATATATGTGGTTTGGGTGCTAGACAGGAATCTAATATTTTTTGATCAGGAATAGACTTTAATATGCTCTAATGTTAACTAGAATAAATTAGGGAAGGTGTTAGGCGTGATGGTTACATGTGATGGTCACGCGTGATGGTCACGCGTGATAGTCATGCGTGATGGTCACGCGTGATGGTCACCCGTGATGGCCATGTAAAACCACAAGTTTACCCCTACCCAAAATAGCTCCAACTTCAAAAAATTTTATGCTGCAACAGCGTAAACCAACCATACTTTTGCATATGACAAATATTATCTGCTTTTGCATTTTAGTGGGAAATTATGGGCTTAACAAATGCTGACTTATCCCTTCCTCCCTCTCGCAATTATATGGGTTATCGGCGGATAAAATTTAATTAAAGCAAATAGACGCTACACTAGAACGAGCCGAATGATAAAATAGAATTAGAATGATTAATGGTGCATAAGGAAACATGGGGGTCGCGGTAGACGCGTTGAAACTATTGCTCGGAGACAGTCGACGGCTTAAAAGAAGAAGAGAAACTCTAAAAAGGCTAATCAGAACAATCTTGTCTCCGGCTATTAACTTATATAGGGGTATCAATTCCGACTCTGGCATCGCTACTTACTGAAATCCTTCGGGACTCCGTTCTAACTCGGAACTTCTTTTCTTTAATTCGTTTTTCCATCAACTAAAGCAATTTTAGTTTGCATAGGTTCGCCGAATATATATTGTTGTTGACGTAACTTCTTTTTTGTGACTCTTCGTTCCCTCGGCGAAAATTAACCGCAGACGATTGGAATGATAATCAGGAACCGCTCTCGGCCTGGACTTTTAAATAAAAAAAAATCCTTCTCATCCCCATTCTTTTAATGTTACCCTCAATCCATTTAATTAAATTTAAGATACAAAAAACGTTGCTTGTTAATACTGCATTGAAATGCAATTGTTCAATTAGACCAGGGATGAGCAAGACGTGGCCCGCGGGCCACATGTGGCCGGCCTAACATTTTTCTGCGGCCCGCCTAAGCTCTACTATTTTACGTAAACATTTTGTTAAACTATTTGATAACAAAAGAACATAAATTTCCACGATTCATGAAATATCTTGGACATGAGCGTAGGCAAGATTTTTTTTAAGGGAGGGGGGCAGCAACAATCAAAAAAACTCATGGGTAAAAAAAGAAAACCTTCTAGCTTAGTAACGTGTATTTTTACTTAAAAACCACAGAATTGGAGACATCACATTTTCAAATTAAAGTCAAAATTTTGAAAAAAGCCCAATCTTAAGAAAAAACTTTTGAAGAACTTTAAGAAATGTCGAAATTTTTTGAAAGTGGAAATGTAAAAAAGAGGGAATTTCCAAAACAAAATGTTTGTAAAAAGAGTTGTAATTTCCGGAACAAGTCGAATTCAGGTAAAAAAATACAACTTTTAAAAATAATGATTTCAGAATTTCTATTTTATTTCAATTTTGTCATATTTTTGAAATTTTTCAAGAAATCTTTTTTCAAGATTTCCTAAAATGCCAGTTTTTTTGAAAATTTTGATTCCTCTTTAAAATGTCGATTTTTATTTCGATTTTATCTCGAAGTCTTGAATTTTTTGGAAAATTTTGACTTATTTTTTGATAATAATGAGGTCTATTGAAATTTTCGAACTGTATTTTAAACTGTTGACTGAAAATTCCTCATTTTCAATTCGATGATTTTTTTTATAGCAGACATGTTTTAATTATTTTTTTCTGAAAATTTTGCATTCATTGAAAATTTCCTTTTTTAGAAATGCCATTTTTTTTTAAATTTCGATTCCTCTTTAAAATATTTATTTTTATTTGTACTTCGTCTCGAAGTTTTAAGTTTTTTGGAAAATTTAGACTTATTTTTTGAAAATAATGAGATCTATTGAAAATTTTGAACTGTATTTCAAATTATTGTCTGAAAATCCCCAATTTTGTTTGAACAATTCGATTTTTATTGAAAATTTTGGGTTTTTCTGGAAAACATCTCCAAATATCATCTTTTTTTAAAATGTTGATTTTTTTGAAAATTTTGCTTTTGTTATTTTTTTTTTAGAAATTCCAGTTTTCTTGAAAATTTCAACTCTTCTTTAAAATTTCGATTTTTTAAAATATCTTAAAGTTTTGAATTTTTTGGAAAACTTCGACCTTTTTTTTTAAATATTGACATCTATTGAAAATTTTGAACTATATTTTAAAACGTTGACTGAATAATCTGAATTCTATTTTGAACAGTTCGATTTTTACTCAACATTTCGCCTTTTTTAAAAATGGCGACCTATTTTGAAAATTTCGAATTTTTTTTTGAAAACATCTCAAAATATTCCCTTTTTTTAAATTTTCGACTTTTTTTGTTTGCTTCCAAAAGTGTCAACTTTTTTTTTCGAAATTTTGGCTTAATTTTAAAAATTTGTAAATTTTCGAAATTTTCCTTTTTTAGAAAATTCCTAATTTTTTGTAAATTTTGGCTTTGTTAGACATAGGTTTTGATTTCTTTTTTTAATGTTTTGCCTTTATTAAAAATTGTCTTTTTTAGAAAGTCAATGTTTTTGAAAATTTCGATTTTATTCGATCTTTTAAAATATGTCGAGTACATCAAGAGGTTTTGAATTTTTTTGAAAATGTCGACCTCCTTTTGAACATAATGAGATCCATTAAAAATTTCAAAATGTTGACTGAAAATTATGAATTGAACAATTCGATTTTTATTGAAAATTTCCACTTCTTTAAAAATTTCGATCTATTTTGAATTTTGTTTTAAAACATCTTAAAAAATCCACTTTTTTCAAAAGTTAGACCTTTTCTTATTTGTCTTTAAAAATTTCGACTTTTATTATGCAATTTTAACTTCATTTTGAAAATTCTACTTTTTCGAAATTTTGCCTTTTTTGAAAATTCTTTTTTTGTAAATTTTGATTTTTTTATATTGGACTTACGTTTTGATTATTTTTTTAAAAAATTTTGCCTTTAATAAAAATTTCTTGTTTTAGAAATGCCAGTGCTTTTAAAAATTTCGATTCCTCTTTAAAATATCGATTTTCATTTCGACTTTATCTCGAGGTTTTGAGTTTTTTGAAAAATTTCAACTTATTTTTTGATATGAATGAGGTCTATTGAAAATTTCGAACTGTATTTCAAATTGTTGACCGAAAATTCCTAATTTTTTTTGAACAATTCGATTTTGATTGAAAATTTTGAGTTTTTCTTGAAAACATCTCCAAATATCCTCTTTTTTTCAAAATCTTGACCTTTTCTCGTTTGTGTCTAAGAATTGTGATTTTTATTTCGAAATATTCTTCTCAGATTGTTTAGATTTCTATTAAAAATTCGATCCAGTTAAGAAAAATAAACGAATTTTGTGAAAAAGTCTAAGTCTCTGGAAAAAATTCAATTTAAAATGGAAATGTCCGGAAACAGGTAAAATTAAATTTTGAGTTAAAAGTCAAAATTTGGAGAATAACATGAATTTTGGACAAGTTGAAATTATTGGGAATAAAATTTTTTTTTAATCAAAAAGACAATTACAAATTACAAAAAAATATTAAACTTTCTAGGAAACAAATTTCCAAAGGAAAGTCCAATTTTAAGAGGAAAATTTAAAAAGTTGAAATTTTTAGTAAATCATATTGAAAATAAAAACCTAACCTTTCTCAAAAGCTCGAGAAATGTGCAAAATTCAAAAAAAAAACAAAATTTTCAACGATCTAATTTTGTGAAAAATAGCAATTTTTAAAGAAAGTAGAACTCTGAGGAAAAAAAAATCGCAAGATTTAAAAACAATGTTTCCAAAATCTAAATTCAGTAAAGATGTTGAATCTACAAGAAATCTTTTTCTCGAAATCCCCAAAAATATTTTTCGCAACAACAGAAAAGTGAACATTTTCAGAACCATAAAACCATTTGATATAAAAGTCGTAATTTACTTAAAAAGACAAATATTCAAGAAAATGACAAAATTTTGAAATAAATAAACCATTTCTAAAAAAGTCCAAAAAGTAGGATTTTTAAAAACAAAATCGAAATTTCGAAAAAGACAAGTTTTGAGGAACAGGCAAATTTTATGTAAGACTATTTTAAAAAAATTCGAAATTTTGAACAAAACAACGAATTTACCAAAAAAGAAGAAAAAATTTATTGAAATATTAAATATCGGATATTAAGATAAAAATCAAGATTTCCCGAAAAAGGCAAATTTTAGGAAATTAGTCAGAATTTCAAAAAAAATCAGAATGAAAAAGATCGAAATTTTTAGTAAGTGTGCAAGCAAATATTGAAATTTGAAAACAATTCGAGAAACCTTTGAGATGGCAACTCTGAAAAAGGCAAATTTTAGGAAACCAGTCAAAATTTCAAAAAAAATCAGAATGTAAAAGATCGAAATTTTCAGTAAATGTTCAAAAAGTAGCATTTTGAAAACAAAGTTGAAATTTCGAAAAAGACAAATTTTGAGGAACAGGCAAATTTTAGGTAAAAGACTAATTTAGAAAAATTCGAAATTTAAAAAAAAACGACGAATTTACCAAAAAAAAGAAAAAATATATTGAAATATTAAATATCGGTTTTGAGATAAAAATCAAGATTTCCTGAAAAAGGCAAATCTTAGGAAACCAGTCAGAATTTCAAAAAAATCAGAATGTAAAAGATCGAAATTTATAGTTAATGTTCAGAAAAATATCGGAATTTGAAAAAAATTTGAGAAAACTTTGAAATGGACAAAAGAGTGTCCAAAGAAAGTCAAATAAAAAAAAAAAGTTAGAACGACAATAGTCAAAACCCCAAGAAAAAGACGATATTGTAAGAGAAATTTTGCAAAAAAGATCTAAATTTTGAGAAAAAGCATTTAATCTTAATGAAACTTTGAAATTCAGAAAAACAGTAAATTTTATGAGAAAAATCGAATATTCATTGTCTCTGGACTCTCTGGACGAGTCAGAGGAAGACAGCTTCCCTATCTTGCCTCAACAGGCATCAGAAAATGTCAAATATTGTAATAACATATCGAAATTTTAGCAAACTAGTTGAAACTACCAGAAATTTGGATTAAAAAAGGGTTGAAATTCACAAAGAAATTTTTGTCCATTCACAAAAATTTTAAATTTCTAAAAAATATACCTTTTTGTCAAAAGATCGACCAGATTTCGAAAAAAAGGCAAATTTCAATAAACAAGCTGGAATTTTCAGAATTAAAAAAAGGCGAAATTTTCAGGAAAATCAAATTTGGAGAAATGACGAAATTTCAGAAAAAAAAACGAGGAACTTTTAAATTCAAAATTTTGACAGTCATGTTTAATAAACGAAGGCAAATTTTATAAATAAATGCAAAATTTTAAAAGAAAAAGTGAAATTTTGTAAAAAAATATACAAAATTTGAGAAAAAGGTAGAAATTTCGAAAAAATGTTTCAAGGAAAGGATCCATTCTGAAGAATTGGAAAGTCTCCAATTGAATATATACAAATTTTCAGTTTGCTGCATGAACCATGGGGTGCAAGCCCCCCAACATTCATATTTTTCTCACATGCGGCCCCCGCAAAATTTTTAGCCTTGTAATTGGCCCGCTGTAAAAAAAGGTTGCTCATCCTTGAGTTAGACCATTTTAACCAACATATAAATATAAAAATAAATTTGTCTGTCTGTTTGTCCGCTTTTCATGGCTCAATTATTGAAACGACTTCGACGAAAATTGGTGTGGACACACTTTGTAAGGCGTGATCGTTAGTAGGATACATTTTGTCCCGAAAAATTGTTCCAGGTTCTCCCAAACTAATGTTATATCCAGAAGGAGTAAATAACCTTTCTTCATTTTCTGAATGGTCTGAGGTGAAAGCAGCGTCATTCTAACGATAAAACACAATTACACAACTTTGGCCATAGAATTCCTTGAATATAGTAATCTGATAGCGTCATTTAAAGGCATGGGGCACAACTTTGTTACTCTATATATAGCTGAAGACTCACTAGGCAGTTAAATGTGGACATAAACATATCAACGAATTTGAACAAAAATCATTTTGTAATCAGCACGACCTCTTTAAAGTTATGCATTGGCTGATTACGTTAGCACCATCGATCGCTATCTTACAGCAATCTACCATATATCGCTTTTAATTATAAACAGAAACAAATTAAAATATTGAAACGAAACAAATCGATTTGTCAGCAACTTTAAAAACTCTTTAATTTGGAAATTTTTTCCCTCAAGTTGTACAGATTTCGTCTACTAGTTTCAGATAAACACGCATCCCCGTTCCAAAAAACAACCTTTAAGCTAGTCAATGAAAAGTCTGGATTTAAATTTAGCTTCACGAATGAAAATTAAACGATCAATGTGTTGCCTATATTCTGGGGGTTGTTTGACAATTAGTCATCTACCCGGCAATTTCAAACGAAATACCCAACAACTTTTATTTAAGACGCTATTTTCCGGTCACTTTCTCACCCTCACATTTAAAGAAGTGTAATTTAAAAACCCTAGACCTCAGTGTCATTTCCAGCCGAAGAGGAGTACTCAAACTGTATGAAATCGACAAGGAAAACCTATAAGGCGTCTGCTTTAAGTGGAAAAATTTGTTGCCCCTATTTGTCTCGCAATATGGTCTGCTCGCATGTATAGTCCCCTTTTTTAATTTCTTTTCCGCCGACCGGGCTTAGTCAAGTTAATTGTTTCGGTTGCATTTCTCATTTTTCTTGAATAGAGCTCCAGTTTTTACCAGTTTTGACGTATATGTGGACAAAACCCAAAACTGATTAGTTATTAGATGGGAATTTCTATTTTTACTTTTATTTCTTTTTTTTAGAAACCCTTACCACCAAATTGCTTGGTCCTTTGTAAATGTTCTGCTTAAGTTGGAATTTATATCCCTTTTTAATTTTATCTTTTATTATACAGGGTCCTGCAACAGTACATCGGGCATGTATAGGTCCTGCAGTCCTTCTTTGGACTTAATCACAAGCCACAGTGTTTAGTTCAGTGCTTTAGGGAGATAGGTCCTATAATAAAGAAGTTAGGAATTCCGTTCACATTCAGACAACTGTGCACAAAGATGTATTTCAGGAAAATATGGTCACATGTACAGGGTATTTCCAAAAAGTGTGAGCCGTTAAGGGTGAATTTTTTTAAATAGAACCCCCTGTGTTTTTTTAACTTTTTGGGTGTTTTTTTTACATTTTTGGCTGCCTTTTTAACTACTTTACATATTCTTTAGATATTCTTAAATTTGGTTAAATAGTTCCAGAGTAATAAATAAATAAAGAGAAAAAAAATATTTTGCAACATTTTATTTAAAAATTCATTAAAAATACAAAAACGCCCCAAAATCAACACTACGCTAGGTATCTACTGTAGTTGGTCTCTAGTTACTTTGCTGTAAATATCTTAAGCCTAACTTTTACAGGGTGCCCAAAATTCAATGTCAAATTGGGTAAAATATAAAGCAATTTTTCTTCGCGTTTTCAAATAGAACACCCTGTATATTTTTTCTATGAGATACAAAATTAAAAATGAACATTTTTTACATTTATAAATATTTTAAAATTTTTAACGGTTAAGCAGATATTCGTCGAATTATTACTCTTTCGACACTAAAACACAAGACAAAAAATCATAGATGACTTTCATAAAAATTAATTACCTTATAATTATTTTTTAATTGATTTTTGCCGTTTATAACAGGCTTTGTTTGTTTCATTCCGTAATTCATAGAAAAAAAATATATACAGGGTGTTATATTTGAAAAAAACGAAGAAAAATTGCTTCATATTTTAGCCAGTTGAAATTTATATCCCTTTTTAATTTTATCTTTTATTATACAGGGTCCTGCAACAGTACGTTGGGCATGTATAGGTCCTACAGTCCTTCTTTGGACTTAATCACAAGCCACAGTGTTTAGTTCAGTGCTTTAGGGAGATAGGTCCTATAATAAAGAAGTTAGGAATTCCGTTCACATTCAGACATCTGTGCACAAAGATGTATTTCAGGAAAATATGGTCACATGTACAAGGTATTTCCAAAAAGTGTGAGCCGCTAAGGGTGATTTTTTTTAAATAGAACCCCCTGTGTTTTTTTAACTTTTTGGGTGTTTTTTTACATTTTTGGCTGTCTTTTTAACTACTTTACATATTCTTTAGATATTCTTAAATTTGGTTAAATAGTTCCAGAGTAATAAATAAATAAAGAGAAAAAAAATATTTTGCAACATTTTATTTAAAAATTCATTAAAAATACAAAAACGCCCCAAAATCAACACTACGCTAGGTATTTACTGTAGTGGGTCTCTAGTTACTTTGCTATAAATATCTTAAGTCTAACTTTTACAGGGTGTCCAAAATTCAATGCCAAATTGGCTAAAATATAAAGCAATTTTTCTTCGCGTTTTCAAATAGAACACCCTGTATATTTTTTCTATGAGATACAAAATTAAAAATGAACATTTTTTGAATATATAAATATTTTAAAATTTTTAGCGGTTAAGCAAATATTCGTCGAATTATTACATATGGCTCTTTCGACACTAAGATACAAGACAAAAAATCATAGATGGCTTTCATTAAAATTAATTACCTTATAACTATTTTTTAAATGATTTTTTTGTTAATAAGAGGCTTTGTTCGTTTAATTCCATATCTCGTGGAATAGAAAAAATATACAGGATGTTCTATTTGAAAAAAACGAAGAAAAATTGCCTCATATTTTAGCCAATTTGGCATTGAATTTTGGACACCCTGTAAAAGTAAGGCCTAAGATATTTGTAGCAAAGTAACTAGAAACCTACTACAGTAAACACCCAGCGTAGTTTTGATTTTGGGGCGTTTTTGTATTTTTAAGGAATTTTTAAAGAAAATGCTGCAAAATATTTTTTTTTTCTTTTTATTTATTTATTACTCTGGAATTGTTTACCCAAATTTAACAATATCTAAGAAATATGTAAAATTGTCAGAAAGGAATTTAAAAATGTAAAAAAATATAGGGGGTTCTATTTAAAAAAATTCACCCTCAGCGGCTCACACTTTTTGGAGATACCCTGTACATGTGGCTATATTTTCCGAAAATACATCCTTGTGCGCAGTTAAGATCTGCATGCAGTGGCGGATCGTAGCCAAAACTAATGGGGATGCTGCGACAACGTTTAGCGTTTTAAAATTTTTAAAATTTCGAATGAAAATTTCGATATTTTCAAAACGTTACTTTTCGAAAATTTTAGATTTCTTTGAAAACTTGACAAAAAAAACTTTTGATAATGTCGCGTTTTTTGAAAGATTTGGTTTTTTCCAAATTTCAACTGTGTTGCAAAATTTAGATTTTCTCTTTGTAATCTCGACCTTATTTTATTTTTAGGTAGTATTGACTGTGAATGCTCTTTTAAAACTGTCCGTATTTTTGTGAATATTTAAACTTTTCAGTGTTCTGTTTTTTTTTGTTTTTTTTTTTGAGAATTAATTATTACATTTTACGATTAATTTTACCATTTGAGAATTTTTACTTTTTCTGAAAATGTGAATTTTTGCAAAACTGGATGTTTGACTTTTTAAATTTTCGACTTTTTTCTGAATTTTATCTTTGTTTATAATTTTTTTTGGGAAATTATAATTTTTTTTATTGAAAATCGCGACTCATGATAATTTCGACTTATTTTTTACTGATGTCAACTATTTTTAAAAATTTCAGCAGTTTCGGTTATTTTTTGGTTTTTTGTTGTTGAAAATTTAGCTACTTCTTAATTTTCGAAATTCTTTCAAAATTTTGATTTTTTTTAAAAATTTTGAAGTTTTAGGAAATGTTTTTTTCAATTTATTTAACATTTCTTCGGCCCAGTTTGGAAATATTTAAATTTTTATGGTTTGTTGACTATTTTCTAAACAATTTTTGAAATGCCCAAACTGGGCCGAAGAAATGTTAAATAAATTGAAAAAAACATAATATTTCCGGTCAATAAGGATCTACCATGAAGTTTTAGGAAATGTTTAACATTTATTCAAAATTTTAATTTTTTCAAACTTTTTAAAAAATGTACCACTTTGATTCAACATTTTAACTACCAAAAATTTAAACTTTTTCGAAAATTTTAACTTCTCAATATTTCGATTTTTGAAAACCTCGATCTATCTGATAGTTTTCACTGGCTTTCAATATTCCGGTTTCGGAAATTTCCCTACTTTTTAATTTTCCAAGTTCTTTCAAAATTTCGAATTTTTTGAAAATGTTGAAATTTTATGAAATGTTTGACATTTTTTCAAAATTTTAATTTTTTTGACCTAAAATTTCAACTTTTTAAAAATAGTTCCACTTTTATTCAAAATTTTAACTACCAAAAATTTAAACTTTTTCCAAAACTTCTCAATATTTCGACTTTTGAAAACCTCGATCTATCTGATAATTTTCACTTATTTTTAATACTCCGGTTTTGAAAATTTCGGTTTTTATTGAAAATTTGAGTGCAAATTTTCTAACTATTCAAAATTTAAACTTTTTTAAAATTTCGAATTATTTCGTAAATTCGATAAAAGTTCTCAAATCGTTTGCAAATTTTGATATTTTTTTAATGTCGACCTTAAATTTCGACTTTTTGTTTCTAAAAATTTCTTCTTTTAAAAAATTTTTAATTCCTTTGGAAATTTGAAAGATTTTGAAAATTTTTGCCTTGTCAACAAATTTCGACATTCTTTATTGAACATTTTTTTCATAAATCTGCACTTTTTAATTCCCACTTTGTTGAAAATTCGGCCCTTTTTCAAATGTTCGAATTTTTCAAATGTTTAGTCATTTTCCAAAATTTAAAATTTTTGGAAAACTTAAAAATTTTGGCATTTTTTTAATTCAACTATTTTCAACATTTTCACATTTTTTTGCAAACTGTCGATCTTTTATTTGGAAATTGTGATTTTTTTTAAGTAAGACATTTCTTAAAACGTTTTATTAAAATCCTCGACAAATATTTCGTAAAATTTCGACTACATTTCAAAACTTCGACTTTTTTTTCCAAAATTTCAACTCTTTTTGAAAACTTAACTTGTTTTTGAAAAGTTGGAACTTTTCTTAAAATTGTATTTATACATTTTTTTAAACATTTCCAATTAAACCTTCGTCTTGAAAGAAAAGATTTTTTTTAGACTTCGACCATTTCTGTTTGAAAATTTCTTCTTTGGCAACATTTTTACTTTTTTTGGAAATTTTAAAGATTTTGAAAATTGTTGCTTTGTCAAAAAACAACTTTCTTTATTAAAAATGTTAGCCCTTTCTTAAATCTGTACTTTTGTGAAATTTTCGACTTTTTATTTTAATTCCCAATTTGTTGAAAATTCTGGCCTTTTTCAAATGTTCCAATTTTTCAAAATTTGGATAATTTTCCGGAATTTAAGGTTTTTGGAAAACTTAAAAATTTTGACTACTTTTATTTCACCTATTTTCAAAATTTTGACATTTTTTATAAACCGTCGATCCTTTATTCGATTTTTTTTTAGATCAGACATTTCTTAAAACCTTTTATTGAAATTTTCAACTAATATTTCGTATAATTTCGACTCTATTTCAAAACTTCGACTTTTTTTCAAAAGTTCGACTCTTGTTGAAAACTTAACTTTTTTGTTGAAAAGTTCGAACTTTAAACATTTTATTTATACATTTTATTAAACATTTTCAATTAAATCTTTGACTTAAAAGGAAAGATACTTTTTAAACTTGAACTATTGAAAATTTCGACTTTTTTCAAAATTTTACCACTTCAAAATTTCAACATTATTAATAATTACTAATTTTTCGATCATTTTGAGTTTTCTCCAATATTCAAAAAATTCAGCTTCTTTGAAAATTTAATCAAAAACTGTGCAATTTATGTCAATATTTTTCCAAAAATTCGTCTTTTATTCACATTCCCAATTTCCAAAAAAAACTTGCTTTTTATGAACAAATAAATTGCCAAAATTTTAATTTTAATCACAAAAAATTGGTTTCAAGCTGGAATATTAGATTTTTAAAATTACTCCGGAGCTTCAAAATTACTAGAAAAAAAAACTAAATTAGAAAAATAAATTGTTATGAATTATTTTCAACATTTTAATTAATTTTAATTTCAGAATTTTGAGACTCGAATTGTTGACACTTTTTCTCAATAATTTTCACTTTAAAAGTCGAAATCATAAGAATATTTTTGACAAATAATTTATTTCTATAATTTTTTTCTTTAATTCCGAAAATGTAATTTTGTATTTTTGAAAAATGTTGTACACTTATAAGAAATTTCAACTTTTTTTAGAAATATGATCTGCTTTCACTTACAATATAAAATGATCTTTAAAATATTCAAATTTCGTTAAAAAACTTTTGAATTTCCAACAAAAAAATTAGTGAAATCAAAATTTCTGCATAAAAAAAAAATTTAAAGACAAAATCTCCAGGAAAAGTCGAAATCTAAAAAAAATTCCTTGTATAGAATGTTTAGAGAAAAACACAAATTGCATAGGAAGAAGAAGCAAAATTTGTTGGAGAAAAAATCGAAATTTGAAGAAAAATTTAAATATCTTTGCAAAAAAGTCCAATTTTTTTGTTTTTCCAAAATGTTCAAATTTTTATAGCGCTTTCCAAATTTTTCCCAAATATTTTTTATCAAAATTACAAAATAACATGAACTCTGAGAGCAACGTCTGTTGTGTTTTTTAATTTTTCTTGGTTTCAGGAGACAAGATTTGTATTTCTATTTTTAAATGCGTTATTGTAGCTTATAAACTGAAAAAAAAAATCGATTTCATTTAAGAACGTTCGCATGCTGTTAACACTATTTTTTCGTATTTCTCTATTTTAAGAGCGTCCATTCAGTTGAAAGAGCCCCCTTTCAGTTGAAAGAACACTCTATCGACCTAATCTTTGTTAAAAAACTTTTGAATTTGCAAGAAAAATTAGTAGAAATCAAAATTTCTGCATAAAAACAAATTTTAAAGACAAAATCTCCAGGAAAAGTCGAAATCTAAAAAAAAATTTCTTGTATAGAATGTTTAGAGAAAAACACAAATTGCATAGGAAGAACAAGCAAAATTTGTTGGAGAAAAAATCGAAATTTGAAGAAAAATTAAAAAATCTTTACAAAAAAGTCGAAATTTTTTGTTTTTCCAAAATGTTCAAATTTTTAGAGCTTTCCAAAATTTTTCCAAATATTTTTTATCAAAATTACAAAATAATATGAACTCTGAGAGCAACTTCTGTTGTGTTTTTTAATTTTTCTTGGTTTGTATTTCAATTTTTAAATGCGTTATTGTAGCTTATAAACTGAAAAAAAAATCGATTTCATTTAAGAACGTTCGCACTATTTTTTCGTATTTCTCTATTTTGAGAGCGTCCATTCAGTTGAAAGAGCCCCCTTTCAGTTGAAAGAACACTCTATCGACCTAATCTTCGTTAAAAAACTTTTGAATTTTCAAGAAAAATTAGTAGAAATCAAAATTTCTACATAAAAAAAAAATTTTAAAGACAAAATCTCCAGGAAAAGTCGAAATCTAAAAAAAAATTTCTTGTATAGAATGTTTAGAGAAAAACACAAATTGCATAGGAAGAAGAAACGAAATTTGTTGGAGAAAAAATCGAAATTTGAAGAAAAATTAAAATATCTTTACAAAAAAGTCGAAATTTTTTGTTTTTCCAAAATGTTCAAATTTTTATAGAGCTTTCCATAATTTTTCCAAATATTTTTTATCAAAATTACAAAATAATATGAACTCTGAGAGCAACTTCTGTTGTGTTTTTTAATTTTTCTTGGTTTGTATTTCAATTTTTAAATGC
Source organism: Dastarcus helophoroides (assembly GCA_028583605.1). Taxonomy (NCBI): domain Eukaryota; kingdom Metazoa; phylum Arthropoda; class Insecta; order Coleoptera; family Bothrideridae; genus Dastarcus; species Dastarcus helophoroides. The sequence continues at coordinate 8,973,301 of CM053336.1, read as the reverse complement.
GTTATTGTAGCTTATAAACTGAAAAAAAAATCGATTTAAGTAAGTAAGTAAGTAAATATTTTATTTAGAAAATAATCTAATACAATACTCATGAATTTAATTAAATAAACAATAATTAGTAAATTGTACATACATAACAATAAAATTTAAAAGACACATTAAAACTTAATATCTAAATTACAAATAATTTATTTAAAAGCATGATTAAAACGACTTGAAGACATTATAGGATGCTAGGGTAAAATATGCTCTAAGTCTGTCTAACAAGGTCTCTCATATTTTTTCCAAATACTTTAATGCTATTAGTATCTTTAAGATTTTGAGGAAGAAGATTGTACTGATTGATACCTTTATAAAACAAGCTATTCATTGTGGCATTCTTTAGAGTTGGTGGAATATAAAAGTTAAGGGCCGACCTAGTTGGATAGAGGTGTCTTTCATTTACTACAGTTAACTGATTTTTTAAATATTCCGGTAATGCATCGTTTTTCATTTTATGAATAAATATCATTGTTTGGACAAAATAATACTTTTCAATCTTAATCCAGTTCAACAAATTTAGCATAGTCTGAATACTAGTGTATCTATTGCATTTTAATATTATTCTCATTGCTTTATTTTGTAACTTGTGTAATCTATCAAAATTTGTGCAAGTAACATATAATACAGAGCAGCAATAAGTAAAGTGAGGCAATATCAAAGTATTGTAAACCATTAATCTAGTCGAAGTTGTTAGATAGGGAGCTACTCGGCCTAGAAATCCAATTTTTTTGCCAATTTTCTTTGAAATATAATCTATATGACTTGTAAACTTTAGTTCTCTGTCAATTGTAAAACCTAGATATTTTATTTGGTCTACCTGCTCTACATTTTGATCATTTATTTCAATTTTTAAATTTAATTCGTTAAATATATTATACCAGTAATTGTTACTTATGAACATCCATTTAGATTTCAGTTCGTTTACTTTTAGTTTGTTACATTTAAATTTATTTGTAAACATTTTAAGTTCCTCATTCATAGTAGATATTAATTCATTAAAATCATCATGCGCATAATATATTAGGGTATCATCTGCAAAGAGATGAATTCTACATTTCTTTAGAACATTTCCTATATCATTCATATATAATATAAATAATAGCGGCCCTAATACACTTCCTTGAGGAACTCCAAAGTTATTTGTTTCCAATGAAGATTTAGTATTTCCTATTTTGGTACATTGATAGCGATTAGACAGGTAACTCTTAAACCATTTTAACACATTTTCTTTGAATCCATATTTTTTAAGTTTCAGTAACAAAATATCTCGATCTATAGTTTCAAATGCTCTTTTTAGATCAATAAAAACTGCACATACTCCAAAGCGTTTTTTATCAATTTTATATTTCCATTCTGAAATAACATACTGAAGAGCAGTTTCGCATGAATGATTACCTCTAAATCCCGATTGGTAGGTACATAAAACGTTGTTAATGTTTATATACTTCATAACTTGATTAAAGACTACCTGTTCTAGGATTTTCTCGCAAAAGGGCAGCATATTTATGGGCCGCAGCTCTTCAGCCCGATTTGTATTTACAACTTTAGGTATAGGTCTTATAGTTGATATTTTGAAGCATTCTGGCACAATTCCCATCTCTAAGCTTAGGTTTATCAAATTTACAAAAGGATATCCGAGGACGTGAAACAAATTTTTTACAATAGGTAAACTTATTTCGTCAGTACTGAAATTTTTAACTTGGCTACTTATAAGTTTATATAAGTCTTGCAACGATATTTTAGCAAAAGTTGACATTGTACACTCATATTGCGATATAGTATTCAATATATTGTTTCTATCTACGTTATTAGAATCAATGCTTGTAATTATAGCCTTAATACTGCCTATATAGTATTTATTTAATACATCTGGTATTTCATCATTATTGTTGTATAATGTTCCGTTACAACTTACCCCATTTTGGAAACTGTTAATCGTTTGATTTTTATTACCAACCATCTCCTTTAAGTGCTTCCACATTTGCTTACTGTTTTTCTTATTGTCATCGATCATTTTCTTGTAAAAATTACACTTTGCATTTCGTATCACTTTGACGAGATTATTTCTACATACTTTATAATTATCCCAATCGCTTTCCTCTCTAGTAAAATAATATTTTTTATATGCCTTGTTTTTATTTACTACAGTTTCTTTACATTTTTTATCAAACCATGAATTTTGCTTAGATTTAACTTTAATTTCCTTTATTGGAGCCACTTTATCTAATGAAAAAATGATATTTTCTATAAAAACTTCACTAACTAAATTAACATTTGTGCTACTATATTCCCATTCTTTTTTAATCAACAGTTCTGTCATTTCATCAAAATTTATTTTACCCCTACTGAGCATAGTTACACATTTATTTACATGTTCATTTTGCTTTAATTTAACTTGAATTATGGAATGGTCCGTAATAATATAGTCCTGTTCTACATATACATTTAATGTGTAATCATTACTTATTACTAAATCTATTAACGTTTTACTAATATTCGTAGTTCTCGTGAATTCTTTGACGAACTGTTTTAACCCTCTATTTTGCATATTGGATTTAAGGTTCTTTTTAACAGAATTATTTGAACACCAATTTATATTAAAATCTCCAACGATAATTATATTACTGCTTTTATTACTATCCAAGTAAGAGTCTAACCACTCATAAAATTTATCTAAGAATATATTTGGGTTACAGCTTGGAGATCGATAGATTGTAACTATACAGTAAGGAACGTTATTTACATAGACTTTAACAGCTAGTAGCCAGAGTTTCATATCAATTATATATGTTTTGACGTTACTAAATTTTATGTTGTTTTTTATATATATTACCACCCCTCCAGTATGTCGACTACTTGAGTTACAGCGAAGTAAAGTATAGTATTTTATGTTTAGTTCACTATCACATATATTTTCTGTTATACATGTTTCGGTTAGGCATAGTAAATTTGGCTGATAATTATTTACATAATTTAGAATTTCATCTCTATTTTTATAAAAACTCTGAGCATTGAAGAAAGTTAAAAATATGCCATTTGTGTTTAGTAATTGCTATATGGTATATGCAGTTTTCTTTTTAATGGATTCAATAATCTTAATATAACACTCACATTTCCTATCAGTAGCCGCGTGACTAGAGTCTAAATTAAGATTGAATTTTTTATTTGCCTTCACACAATTTATACATTTCGCTTCTTCATTCCTACAATTAACTCTTGTATGACTCTCGGCACAAAATACACATGTAACATTTTCATTGCAGTTTTTTGCTTCATGACCATATCCCGCACATTTAAAACATCTTCTTACGCTAAAATGTTCAAACATCCTACAATTCCTCCATCCTACATGCAGATTTTGCTCTTCTTTGGACATTAAATATGCAAAAGTAGTTGGATCTGTTTCAACAATTATATTAAAATTTCCTTTATTAATTTTGGTACATGCAATAGCTTCAAATATAAAATGATCAGCTCTGAGAATTTTGTTTTGTTTAATAATTTTTTCAGTTATTTCATTCTTGTTATTCTTGAATTCCTCTTCATCTATTCCAACAATAATGATCTTTGGATTAACCCTTTTTGGTACTTCTACTTTGTACTGCTTTCCCATTTTGTGTTCAATATTTTCTCTTAGTGTGTTGAGGGCACCTGAGTCGGAGCATTTTACTATAACACCACCTTCACGTACATTCTTTCCTATATTTACTCCTACTTGTAACTCTGTTGGATTTATATTTGCTCTTAGATCTTTTTTAACTTTGTCTACTTCTTGAGTATTTTTCGGCTTTATTACGAGAATATGTTCAGATTTCTTTGTAACTTCAGAGTACATCGGTGTAGGCCTCTCATTACATATCTTCATTGGTTTCAGTTCCCTGATCTCATTTTGTAAATCATTTATCTGTTTGCTTTGTTTATCAATAATCTCATAACACAAATCCAGTTTTTTATTTATTTTTTCAAGAATTTCCGTCATACCCGTGCATTCGCACGTCACTACTTGCTCACTAGCTTTTGCTCCTCTTGTCCCCTTCATTATTTTTTTGAAAAGTTCTGTGGTACAGCCACTCACTTAAAACCAGTACATACGGGTTTATGTTTAATGTCACATCGGCCCAGAAAATTCAGGAAACCATAAGAACATTTGCTCAGCTTGGCAACGTCGCATCCGTTGTGCTGCAAGTTCCAGGTGATTTTAATTTCATTTAAGAACGTTCGCACTATTTTTTCGTATTTCTCTATTTTGAGAGCGTCCATTCAGTTGAAAGAGCGCCCTTTCAGTTGAAAGAACACTCTATCGACCTAATCTTCGCTAAAAAACTTTTGAATTTTCAAGAAAAATTAGTAGAAATCAAAATTTCTACATAAAAAAAAATTTTAAAGACAAAATCTCCAGGAAAAGTCGAAATCCAAAAAAAAAATTTCTTGCATAGAATGTTTAGAGAAAAACACAAATTGCATAGGAAGAAGAAGCGAAATTTGTTGGAGAAAAAATCGAAATTTGAAGAAAAATTAAAATATCTTTACAAAAAAGTCGAAATTTTTGTTTTTCCAAAATGTTCAAATTTTTATAGAGCTTTCCAAAATTTTTCCAAATAATTTTTATCAAAATTACAAAATAATATGAACTCTGAGAGCAACTTCTGTTGTGTTTTTTAATTTTTCTTGGTTTGTATTTCAATTTTTAAATGCGTTATTGTAGCTTATAAACTGAAAAAAAAATCGATTTCATTTAAGAACGTTCGCACTATTTTTTCGTATTTCTTTATTTTGAGAGCGTCCATTCAGTTGAAAGAGCCCCCTTTCAGTTGAAAGAACACTCTATCGACCTAATCTTCGTTAAAAAACTTTTGAATTTTCAAGAAAAATTAGTAGAAATCAAAATTTCTACATAAAAAAAAATTTTAAAGACAAAATCTCCAGGAAAAGTCGAAATCTAAAAAAAAATTTCTTGCATAGAATGTTTAGAGAAAAACACAAATTGCATAGGAAGAAGAAGCGAAATTTGTTGGAGAAAAAATCGAAATTTGAAGAAAAATTAAAATATCTTTACAAAAAAGTCGAAATTTTTTGTTTTTCCAAAATGTTCAAATTTTTATAGAGCTTTCCAAAATTTTTCCAAATAATTTTTATCAAAATTACAAAATAATATGAACTCTGAGAGCAACTTCTGTTGTGTTTTTTAATTTTTCTTGGTTTGTATTTCAATTTTTAAATGCGTTATTGTAGCTTATAAACTGAAAAAAAAATCGATTTCATTTAAGAACGTTCGCACTATTTTTTCGTATTTCTCTATTTTGAGAGCGTCCATTCAGTTGAAAGAGCCCCCTTTCAGTTGAAAGAACACTCTATCGACCTAATCTTCGTTAAAAAACTTTTGAATTTTCAAGAAAAATTAGTAGAAATCAAAATTTCTACATAAAAAAAAATTTTAAAGACAAAATCTCCAGGAAAAGTCGAAATCTAAAAAAAAATTTCTTGTATAGAATGTTTAGAGAAAAACACAAATTGCATAGGAAGAAGAAGCAAAATTTGTTGGAGAAAAAATCGAAATTTGAAGAAAAATTAAAATATCTTTACAAAAAAGTCGAAATTTTTTGTTTTTCCAAAATGTTCAAATTTTTATAGAGTTTTCCAAATTTTTTCCAAATATTTTTTATCAAAATTACAAAATAATATGAACTCTGAGAGCAACTTCTGATGTGTTTTTTAATTTTTCTTGGTTTCAGGGGACAAGATTTGTATTTTAATTTTTAAAAGCGTTATTGTAGCTTATAAACTGAAAAAAAAATCGATTTCATTTAAGAACGTTCGCATGCTGTTAACACTATTTTTTCGTATTTCTCTATTTTAAGAGCGTCCATTCAGTTGAAAGAGCCCCCTTTCAGTTGAAAGAACACTCTATCGACCTAATTATCATAAATTAGAATCAATTGTTAAAGTGTCGTGAAAAAGCAAATTAGAGGAACAAATAGAAAAATCTGGTAAAGTTGGAATTTCTAGAAGAAACACTTTCAGGAAAAATGGAAATTTCTTTTTATAAAATATTTAAGAAAAATGGAAACTTTGCAGGAAAAAATCAAAATTTTCTAAAATAATCGAAATATCTGAAAAAAAAACTCAAAATTTTTATACACAATAAGATTTGAGGTAAAAATTCGAAGATACCCTATTAACTTATTTTTTAGAGAAATAGTAAAATGCGAAATGAGTTGGATTTTTATTTTTTGAAATTGTAATTATTTTCTCAAAATGTTGACATTTTCAAAGAAATTTGTTTTTTTTTCTCAACATTTTAATTCCTGCTCGAAATATTGATTTCTCTCTTAAAACTTTTACAAAAATTAGTTTTTGAAAATGTGATTTTGATTAAAATAAATATAAAATAGATTTTGAAATGTCGTAGCTTCGTTAAAGAAACCCAAAATTTCTATAAAAAGTAATCAGAAAAAATGTCTACCAAAAATTGTGTAATGAAAAGTGATCAGAAAATTTTGAGAAAAAACTCGTAAGCGAAATTGGGGGTGCTGCAGTTCCGCAGTGCCTATACGCCAGCCGCCACTGTCTGCATGTGAACGGAATTCCTAACTTCTTTATTGCAGGACCTATTGATGCCCGACGCACTGTTGCAAGACCCTGCATAACTTTGGAATTTTTTCTGGATATTTTTAATACAACCTCAAATTTTTAAGAAATATAGTTTGAAATTTGAAAGATAACATCAAAAAAGGTTATAAAGTTCAAAGAGGAGAACCAAATTTCGTTACCGTTGGCCTCATAGCAATATGGTTCTTCGATAGAGATTTTCTTCCAAAAATTAACAACTATCTAAAAATCTCTAATATTAAAAAATAAAAACTAAGGGTGCGTTTACACTAGCTAGACATTTTATTTTGTATATTTCTCTCTAACATAAATATATTTTCTCTCTGACATAAGTGTCAACTATCCTGAAGGAAGCTACCTCCTCCCAGCTGTGCAAATAAGTCTCGGATAGCTTCTCTCCTCCCAGCTATATGGATAAGTCTCGGATGGCTTCTCTCCTCCCATCTATATGGATAAGTCTCGGACAGCTTCTCTCAGGATAGTTGACACTTATGTCAATTGTATGCAAGTAGAATAGACCCTTGGCTACAAATTCCTGCAGCCCTCTAGGTCTGTATAGTGAATCATAAGTAGCTAAAGAACCAACAGTTGAAACACTGCCACTTAGCAAAGCGATTGCTCTCTAGGAAAGTTCCCAGAAGACAAGGATTCTAATGCACAGACCAATAGGTTTAAGCATTTCTTAGATTCGAAGTTTTGAAACCAAAGACCGATTTCGATCTTGTTAGATCCCGTCAGTTTGGTCTGTACAACTTGAATACTAAGAAATGTTCCGACAAGTAAGTACTAAAGAATCATTAACTGATTAAAGGTGAAATACGATGAACCAACTGTCGAAGGTATGGTATATTGATGCCGTTTAGGCGTTCGGAAAGCGTCGCTCAATACTATTCATCAAGGCGTATCATTACAATTTCAGAGTTGACGGATACCAAATTGAGACGTCAATTAGTCGATGAAACACAAAGGGATACTAAATGCCGCGTGATTATAAAGTAGACAACGGCCGGGTTATGCGGCTCTATGGCCCACCACAATACGCAATCAAGGGCGGTTCAGCCACGGTTTGCTTTAAAACCTGTAATTTCGTTATACTTTAATTTCAGCCGAGTTACGTCGCCACCAGCTAAATAAACATTTGTTCGTCCGCGACGCCCAATTAGGGCATCGGATTGGGGCGCCTTCCAAACCACCCCAACTTAAATAAAAACTGCCGAATCCAATCCAAGATACCCCAAAATCCTTAAAGTTATTATATGTTTAAAAGGCATCAGTTCTAAGTGGGAATTAAGCACGAATACGTGAGCAATCCCATGAGAAGCACTACCACATACTGTTTTAGGAACTTTCACATAATTTTACTATCACATCCTACTCAAATATTAATAAAGTATCTGTCGACAAATAAATTTAACTTGTATGACCTGCTATTAGATCATTGTAACACCCGTGACGGTTTCGTAAATCTGTAAAAAAAATATTTAAACTCAACATGATAACATTTTATGAAATGCTGATGATTAACTAAGAAAATTCTTACAAATTACAGATAATATTCTCGTCTATTTTTTGTTTTATAACTTTTCACTCCTAATATATTGTTGCGCGTTATCGGTTCGAATGATTAACACTTGGTGAATTGTAACCACTAAACCGAACTCGGAACAGTACAATTGCAATTCACTAACACTTCAATTAATTAACTTATCGACTGACTTCCAACTAACTAACTCTGAGGGAAAAACGACAGCCTTATATAAGTCCCTGTTGGGATTCTAGAAGAATGCCGCAGATAAGGCTTATCGTTTGCCGAAATTTCTGGAGCGCTCACCTGCCGTTTGATTTATTATCGCGGCAACTTCCCCTTATCAAATTTTCTAGAAAATTCCCAACTAAACTTTATAATTACTATTTTTTTGTTACAATATAACTAAATTTTAGCATTCTTCATGGTAGACCTTTATTGACCGGAAATATTATGTTTTTTTCAATTTATTTAACATTTCTTCGGCCCAGTTTGAAAATATTTAAATTTTTATGGTTTGTTGACAATAAATTTAAATATCACGTAGTCGCATTTCATTCATCAATTCAATACTTTTCTCCGAACTGAAAGTTTCTTTTCTTTCGAAATTATTTTACCAATTTTCTCAAAATTTGATTTATCTGAAAATTTGGCGTTCCTTTTTAATTCGTCTTGTTCTTGAAATTTCAATTTATTCTCAAAATTTAATTTTGTCTGGAAAATTGCAATTTTCTCTAAAAGATTTCAACTTCTGAAAAAGTTGGACAATTTTTTTAAGCTTTAAAAATTTTTGGAGATTTTAACTTATATTTCGAACGAAATTAATTTATTTTCAAATTTTAAAGTTTGATTTTTTTCTTAAAATTTGCCTTTCTCTGGGAAATATTGACCTTTTTTTTTAAAATTCAATACTTTTCTCCGAACTGGAAGTTTCATCGACGTTCTCTTTTCTTTCGAAATTATTTAACCAATTTTCTCAAAATTTGAATTTATCAGAAAATTTAAATTTCTTTCAAGTCGTCTTCTCGAAATTTCAAATTTCTTCTCAAAATTTAAATTTCTCTAGAAAATTGCAAATTTTTTGTCGACATTTTGGGTTTTTCTTAAAATCTTGACTTTTTCCTTGAAAACTTTCCCAAAATATTACTTTTTTCTTCTTCTCTGAAAAACCTTTTTCAAGTTCGACAATTTTTTTAAGCTTCCAGTTTACTTTTACAAATTCTCCTTTTGATAATTTACAATTTTTCAAAAAATTCAAATTTCTCCAAAATTTTAGGTTTTCAATATGTTCTGGGTTTCAATCTATTGTCAAAATTCCACGTTTTTTTTGGGTTTACTTTTTTAAGAACTTTTGGCAAATTCATTTTTTTCGAGATCTTTTTTTTCAAAACTCGTTTTTTGGAAATTTCAACTTTTTTTCGAACTCAATTCATCTCTTTTTAAATCTCCAAAATTTAACAAATTTTTTTAAAATTTAACTTTTTCTGGGAAATTTTTACCTTTTAAAATTCAATACTTTTCTCGAAACTGGAAGTTTTATCGACATTTTCTTTGCTTTCGAAATTATTTTACCAATTTTCTCAAAATTTGATTTATCTGAAAATTTGGCGTTCCTTTTTAATTCGCCTTGTTCTCGAAATTTCAATTTATTCTCAAAATTTAACTTTGTCTGGAAAATTGCAATTTTCTCTGAAAAATTTCAACTTCTGAAAAAGTTCGACAATTTTTTTAAGCTTTTAATTTTTTTGGAGATTTCAACTTATATTTCGAACGAAATTAATCTATTTTCAAATCTTGAAGTTTGATTTTTTTCTTAAATCTTGCCTTTCTCTGGGAAATATTGACCTTTTTTTTTAAAATTCAATACTTTTCTCCGAACTGGAAATTTCATCGACGTTCTCTTTTCTTTCAAAATAATTTTACCAATTTTCTCAAAATTTGAAGTTATCAGAAAATTTAAATTTCTTTCAATTCGTCTTCTCGAAATTTCGAATTTCTTCTCAAAATTTAAATTTCTCTAGAAAATTGCAAATTTTTTGTCGACATTTCGGGTTTTTCTTAAAATCTTGACTTTTTCCTTGAAAACTTTCCTAAAATATTACTTTTTTCTTCTTCTCTGAAAAACCTTTTTCAAGTTCGACAATTTTTTTAAGCTTCCAGTTTACTTTTACAAATTCACTTTTTGATAATTTACAATTTTTCAAAAAATTCAAATTTTTCCAAAATTTTAGGTTTTCAATATGTTCTGGGTTTCAATCTATTGTCAAAATTCCACGTTTTTTTTTGGGTTTACTTTTTTAAGAACTTTTGGCAAATTCATTTTTTTTGAGGTCTCTTTTTTTCAAAACTTGTTTTTTGGAAATTTCAACTTTTTTTCGAACTAAATTCATCTATTTTTAAATTTCAAAAATTTGACAATTTTTTTTTAAATTTAACTTTTTCTAGGAAATTTTTACCTTTTAAAATTTAATACTTTTCTCGAAACTGAAAGTTTTATTGACATTTTCTTTTCTTTCGAAATTATTTTACCAATTTTCTCAAAACTTGATTTATCTGAAAATTTGGCGTTCCTTTTTAATTCGCCTTGTACTCGAAATTTCAATTTATTCTCAAAATTTGACTTTGTCTGGAAAATTGCAATTTTCTCTGAAAAATTTCGACTTCTGAAAAAGTTCGACAATTTTTTTAAGCTTTAAAAATTTTTGGTGATTTTAACTTATATTTCGAACGAAATTAATCTATTTTCAAATTTTAAAGTTTGATTTTTTTCTTAAAATTTGCCTTTCTCTGGGAAATATTGACCATTTTTTTTTAAAATTCAATACTTTTCTCGAAACTGGAAGTTTTGTAGACATTTTCTTTTCTTTCGAAATTATTTCACCAATTTTCTCAAAATTTGATTAATCTGAAAATTTGGCGTTTCTTTTTATTTCGCCTTCTTCTCGAAATTTTAATTTATTCTCAACATTGAACTTTGTTTGGAAAATTGCAATTTTTTCTGAAAAATTTCGACTTCTGAAAAAGTTCGGCAATTTTTTTAAGCTTTAAATTTTTTACATTTTCTCTTTAAGCAATTTGACAATTTTTCAGATAATTTAAATTTGTCTAAACATTTCAGGTTTTTCAATTTGTTCTGCGCATTTCAATCTATTGTCCACGTTAGAAATCCTTTTCGAAACTTTTGCTTTTTTTGAAAACTTTTAAGGAATTCATTTTTTCGAAATCTCTTTTTTTCAAAATTAAGCTTTTTCTGAATATTTCAACTTTTATTTCTAACGAAATTGATCTATTTTCAAATCTCAAAATTTGATTATTTTCTTAAAATTTGCCTTTCTCTGAAAAATTTTGACCTTTATTTTAAAATCCAATACTTTTCTCGAAAGTCGAAGTTTTATCGACGTTCTCTTTTCTTTCGAAATTATTTTACTAATTTTCTCAAAATTCGATTTATCTGAAAATTTGGTGCTTCTTTTTAATTCGCCTTGTTCTCGAAATTTCAATTTATTCTCAAAATTTGGCTTTGGAAAATTGCAATTTTCTCGGAAAAACTTCGATTTCTGAAAGTTCGACAATTTTTTTAAGCTTTAAATTTTTAACAATTTCTCTTTACGAAATTACACAATTTTTCACATAATTAAAATTTGTCTAAACATGTTAGGTTTTTAAATTTGTTCTGTGAATTTCAATCTATTGTCCAAATTAGAAATCTTTTTCTAAAATTTTGCTTTTTTTGAAGCACTTTTGACAAAATTTAGCTTATTCTTCATGGTAGACCCTTATTAACCGGAAATATTATGTTTTTTTTTTTTCAATTTATTTAACATTTCTTAGGTCCAGTTTAGAAATATTTAAATTTTTATGGTTTGTTGACAATTTTCTAAACAGTTTTAAAATGTGAACTGTCATGAAGTGACGTTCTTAATAAATTTAAATATCACGTAGTCGCATTTCAAAAACTGTTTAGAAAATTGTCAACAATTCATAAAAATTTAAATATTTCCAAACTGGGCCGAAGAAATGTTAAATAAATTGAAAAAAAACATAATTTTAGCATAATCTCAAAAGAATTGTAGAAACAGAATCTGATTGGCTATTGAAATAAATGGTATTTGTAATAAATTAATCTTCTCCTAAAAGCATATAAATGTAACACCCGTTATGTGGAATGACCCAAGTGTTAAATCTCGTACATACAAGGTTAAAAATTTGATATTTTATTTTCCAGCCAAAGACATAATTTCGTACCAAATGGATTTCGGCCGTCGCGCAAGCTTTTTTCAGTGGCCCCAATATTTGTTCACAAAACTAAGAACAATCGAAGTCATCTGTATTCTCGGCGGTTTGTTTTGACATAAAATATGCCGAGCTTAATAAATCTTCTACAAAAATGGAGCCGGATAACGTCTAGGCACTAGGCGATGCCATTGTGGAGGGTTGATTAGAATGCTGGGGGATTGTTATTTAAAATAAGGGCTGACGTGGTGCAGATCTGATCCGATCAGCATCTACGGGCACTTCGGTTAGTGTGAAATAATACTCTGGGGAGCTGTGCTCACCGCGTTGCCGTATCAAAGTATACGCAGGGACAACACTACAGGATAATAAAAGGATTAAGCCTCCAGCAACTTTGGCTCAATTCTCTTCAATTCAATTAAAGTCTATTAAGGGAAAATATTTTAAAATAATATTACGTATAAGTAAAACTACTACAATTTACTCGAAATATATTTGTAACAAGCTAACAAGCTAACCCCTGAGACTTTATGCAAAGTCCAATAACGTCATATTTCAAAATAAAATAATTTCTCATTTGATTTTAATAAAATAATAAAAGTCTCACGCTCTTTATTACAGTACTCTCTAGAATTGAAAGTGAGGCGTGATTTATCAGCCATAATTTTAGATTCGTTCCTCTTTTATTGTTATTTGCTATAACCTCAAATAAAATTGTTAGTTGAGTTGTTGGAAATAAAAGGTTAAGTTTTACCGTAAGAGTTTAACCTTAGTAAAAATAGTCTAAAAGTACTCCTAAGAATGCTCTCCAGTTTAGTAAAAGTTTTATTAAAATCAAACTAGCAGTCTTTGTGATTAGCCCGGACAAAATATCAATCGACAGATGGACAAACAGGTAGATACTTGGACGCTTCAATTTTATTAATATGGATAATAAAATCCTTGCATTAATGTCATTCATTCGTTGGCTATTTATTCCTAACTTTGAGACTCTAATTGCTTTTTGAACTAAGCTAAGCTAAGATGGGGATATATATCTTCTACGGTGCCAACAATAGGAAAAAAATCTCCCTAACACATAGAAATATCTAAATCGTGAAATGGTTCGATCAAATGCCAAATCCGCCTCTCAGAAGCTAGGTTTTCTTTTTAGAGCTAAAAAGTACTGCACATCTCATCAGCTACTCACACTATACAAAGCTCAAGTTAGGCCAACACTGAAGATTACTGTTCTTATGTTTGGAGTTCAGCCCCAAAGCAAACTTGAGCTTAGATGAGGACATACTTCTTCTAAGGAGCCAACAATAAAAAAAATCTCCCTAACACATAGGAATATCTAAATCGTGGAAGGTTCAGTCAAATGCCAAATCCGCCTCTCAGAAGCTAGGCTTTATTTTTAGAGCTAAAAAGTACTTTACATCTCATTAGCTACTCACACTGTACAAAATTCAAGCTAGGCCAACGCTGAAGAATACTGTTTTTATGTTTGGAGTTCAGCCCCAAAGCAAACTTGAGCTAAGATGAGGACATACTTCTTCTAAGGAGCCAACAATAAAAAAAATCTTCCTAACATATAGGAATATCTGAATCTTGAAATGGTTTGATCAAATGCCAAATCCGCCTCTTAGAAGCTATTATTCTTTTTAGAGCTAAAAAGTACTTCACATCTCATCAGCTACTTACACTATACAAAGCTCAAGTTAGGCCAACACTAAAGAATACTGTCCTTATGTTTGGAGTTCTGCCCCAAAGCAAACTTTAGCTCCTTTACATAGCTCCTAATACATAGAAATATCTAAATCGTGGAAGGTTCAATCAAATGCCAAATTCGCCTCTCAGAAGCTAGGCTTTCTTTTTAGAGCTAAAAAGTACTTTACATCTCATCAGCTACTCACACTATACAAAGCTCAAATTAGGCCAACACTGAAGAATACTGTTCTTATGTTTGGAGTTCAACCCCAAAGCAAACTTGAGCTAAGATGAGGACATACTTCTTCTAAGGAGCCAACAATAAAAAATCTCCCTAACACATAGGAATATCTAAATCGTGAAATGGTTCGATCAAATGCCAAATCCGCCTCTCAGAAGCTAGGCTTTCTTTTTAGAGCTAAAAAGTACTTTACATCTCATCAGCTACTCACACTATACAAAATTCAAGCTAGGCCAACCCTGAAGAATACTGTTTTTATGTTTGGAGTTCAGCCCCAAAGCAAACTTGAGCTAAGATGAGGACATACTTCTTCTAAGGAGCCAACAATAAAAAAAATCTTCCTAACATATAGGAATATCTAAATCTTGAAATGGTTTGATCAAATGCCAAATCCGCCTCTCAGAAGGCATTATTCTTTTTAGAGCTAAAAAGTACTTCAAATCTCAGCAGCTACTTACACTATACAAAGCTCAAGTTAGGCCAACACTGAAGAATACTGTCCTTATGTTTGGAGTTCAGCCCCAAAGCAAACATTAGCTCCTTTACATAGCTCCTAATACATTGGAATATCTAAATCGTGGAAGGTTCAATCAAATGCCAAATTCGCCTCTCAGAAGCTAGGCTTTCTTTTTAGAGCTAAAAAGTACTTTACATCTCATCAGCTACTCACACTATACAAAGCTCAAATTAGGCCAACACTGAAGAATACTGTTCTTATGTTTGGAGTTCAGCCCCAAAGCAAACTTGAGCTTAGATGAGGACATACTTCTTCTAAGGAGCCAACAATAAAAAAAATCTCCCTAACACATAGGAATCTAAATCGTGGAAGGTTCAGTCAAATGCCAAATTCGCCTCTCAGAAGCTAGGCTTTCTTTTTAGAGCTAAAAAGTACTTTACATCTCATCAGCTACTTACACTATACAAAGCTCAAGTTAGGCCAACACTGAAGAATACTGTTCTTATGTTTGGAGTTCAGCCCCAAAGCAAACTTGAGCTTAGATAAGGACATACTTCTTCTAAGGTGTCAACAATAAAAAAATCTCCCTAATACATAGGAATATCTAAGTCGTGAAATGGTTCGATCAAATGCCAAATTCGCCTCTTAGAAGCTAGGCTTTCTTTTTAGAGCTAAAAAGTACTTTACATCTCATCAGCTACTTACACTGTACAAAATTCAAGCTAGGCCAACACCGAAGAATATTGTTTTTATGTTTGGAGTTCAGCCGCAAAGCAAACTTGAGCTAAGATGAGGACATACTTCTTCTAAGGAGCCAACAATAAAAAAAATCTTCCTAACATATAGGAATACCTGAATCTTGAAATGGTTCGATCAAATGCCAAATCCGCCTTTCAGAAGCTAGGCTTTCTTTTTAGAGCTAAAAAGTACTTTACATCTCATCAGCTACTCACACTATACAAAGCTAAAGTTATGCCAACCCTGAAGAATACTGTTCTTATGTTTGGAGTTCGGCCCCAAAGCACATTTTATCACTTTTGGATTCAATTCAAAGAGGAGAGATTTGCCTAATTGATGACGAGAGCTTGACCGATTCTCTTAAAATATTAGAGCTCTGGCGGATGCTTGGTAACTTGTCTCTTTTCTACAATACTGTCTTGGAAGATTCTCGCAGGAACCAATATGATTAATCCTCTCAAGGGCAAGATTCCTGAGGCATACAAGATAGTCGGAGACAGCAAATTCAGCCCCAAAGCAAACTTTAGCTCTGTTGGATTCAATTCAAAGAAGAATGATTTGCCTAATTGATGACGAGAGTTTGACCGATTCTCTTGAAACATTAGAGCTCGGGTGGATGCTTGATGACTTGTCTCTTTTCCACAAGTAGTATCATGGAAGATGCTCGCAGGAACTAATGGGATTGATCCCCCAAGGGCAACATTCTTAAGGCATACAAGAATATCGGAGGCAGCAAATTCCTGTGCGGTCCAGCTTGATACAGTGAGGACTTCTCTCTACAGAGACCTTTTTCTACAGAACTTCCAAGCTATGAAACTCGTAACCGAAAGAAATTTTCTCCAGAAGTTACAACCTATTCTTGTTTAAGAAGACGGTTCATCGCCATCTATCCTTGTTTCCGCATCCTACTCGCAGTATTTTAAACGTATAATACCCTCTGCGAGTAGATTAAACTTAAAAAAAGTAAGAAGCAATAAGAACGAAACAAAATTAAAGTGTTGTGAAATATTCGTCTCGTTGTTATATCTTAACAATGATTTCTACGAGGGTAAATCAAATATGAACCGGAATTTCTATCATGTTGCCATGAGGATGTCTAAAGTGTGCGCATACTCTTAGACATGTTAGGTGGGGATATCACGTGACTTCCAGCACTCAAGCGAATTTCGTTTTCGCCGTTCCAGTTGTAAATACAATGAGTGAGCAAGAGGCTCATCTGCACGTTACGTAGCGCATTATTCTTGCCGTTGAAGGTTGTAAAGCCCGCCGAAATTCTTCGTAGACTAGAAGCACAGAGATAAAAGAGAACCAAAGAGAAAGAAGAGACGTACAGAGAGAGAGGAGAAGCTCAGAGAGAGGAGAAGCACAGAAAGAGAAGATGAGCACACTGGGGATACTTATTTGAAGAAAACTCAAGTGTATAAATGGCATAAAAAAATTTTAGAAGGACGAACTTAACTTGAAAATGAGCCCCACGCCCGTCATCTTTGAACCAGTGTAGACTAGAAGCACAGTTTCGGAATACTTGTTTAAAGACCGCTTAAGTGTATAAATGGTACAAAAATTTTTGGAAGGACGAACTCAAGTTGAAAATGGACCTTATGCTCGTGGTCCTTGGAGCAGTTTGACTGCGGACAACATTTTTTTTTTTTTTGTTAAAGTAGGGGAAAATGCTTTACGTACATCTGGGAAGATAACCCAGATAGTGTCGGGCTTCCGCTCAAACTACGGGTACCGACTAAAAACCCCTACCTCTTCGGGCCGGGCCCTTGGCCCCCAATCCCTCCGTCGGAACAGTACAATAGTGCTGAAGCACTGTTGTAAGCTGTTTTACCTGAAACATAAGAACAAACAAAACAGAAAATTTTAGATAAAAGTCTTAGCCTAGAGGACCATCCTTGGTCTCCTAATCCTGGTTGGGATGTCTGGATCGTAATCCACCGCCTGTCAAACTAGTTCGTTGGGATGCGCCCTGGAATTAATTTCCCTAAGAAAATCTCTTACCAAAGGTAGTTCAGCTTCTCTATGGAGCTGATTGTTTCTCGCAAACCATGGAGCATCCATGGCTTGTCTTAGGAAGACGTTCTGGAACACCTGGAGTTTCTTCATCTGATTATCCGTCGCTTGTGACCAGGCTACAGATGCGTAGGTCATTGCTGGTCTTATAATTGATTTATATAGTAACACTTTAAGTCCAATGGACAGGTTACTATTTCTACCAACCATCGCTTGCAGCAGTCCCTTCAGCATTTTGGCTCTGGACACTGCATAATCGATGTGTGCCTGGAATGTTAGTCTTTTGTCTAGAATGACACCTAGATACTTTGCCTGAAGTCTCCAGTCGACGTTTTGCCCATGAACATTTACATGTCCATATAGTTGGAGTCTTTTTCGAGTGAAAAAGACTGCTTGGGTCTTGTCTGCGTTGACTTGGATTCTCCATTGGCCGAAGTAATCTAGTAGACTGTCTGTTGCCTCCTGAAGTCGTCTGGTGATTACCTCTGGGCTGAAAGAGTACGCCACTAAAGCTGTATCATCTGCGTAAGTTGCCAATAAAGTGTTGTCGGTTGTTGGATTGGTTCTCGGAATGTCTGCTGTGAACAGAGAATACAGCAGAGGTGACAAGGCAGAACCTTGAGGTACCCCATACTGTAACCTAAACTGGTTTGATAGTTCCTGTCCCAACTTTGCTCTGAAAGAGCTCTGGTCCAGGAACGAGCTTACCATTTGATCCATTGTTAGAGGTATTCCAAACTGGTGCATCTTGTAGACTAATCCTTCATGCCAAACCGTGTCAAATGCCTTGGAGATATCGAAGAAGATAGCTCCAACTACCTGGTTCCAATTCATGCGCTGAGTGATTGTTTCCACCACTCTCGGCAGTTGGTCTGAGGTAGAGTGCATAGGTTGGAAACCAAATTGTTCCTTGGGAATTATGTCGCGATCGCTGATGATATTCTGCAGACGCTTCCTTAAAATTCTTTCCGCCACCTTACCCAAGTTGGATAAGAGGCTGATTGGCCTGTAATTTTGGGAAAATTTCCCATCCTGGACAACATTAACGTTGTTCAACGCCTTTTGGAAGGTGATCGCCGTTTAACTGTTGGTGACATGGCAACTAAGACAGAGATAAGCTTTGGGAGTGCTCAATCAATCATTATAGATAAGCTGGGGCTTCGAAAAATTTCTCCCTGGTGATTACCTCATCTTTTGACTGAAGAACAGAAACAACAACGTCTGGAGATTTGTTAGCGCCATCTTGAACGTTTTTAAGTGAAGGTGCTGGTTTTTTGCAACGTATCGTTACATATGATGATACTTGGGCCCACCATTACACCCCCAAATCGAAACAAGCAAGCATGGAGTGGAGAAGAAAGGGGGAAGGTGCACCCGTCGCTTTTCAGCTGGAAAAGTTCTTGCGACAGTGTTTTTGAATTTTAAAAGAGTTGTGCACGTCAATTTTCTGCATGAACGTCGTACGCTTAATGCTACCTGCCACTGCCACCTCTTGGATGAAACAAAACACCCCTGAATCTGAAGGTGAATGGTTTTTCGCAACGTATCGTTACGTGTGATGAGACTTAGGTCCACCATTACATTCCTGAATCTGAAGGTGAATGGTTTTTTGCAACACATCGTTACGTGTGATAAAACTTGGGTTCACCATAACACCCCTGAAGCTAAACAAGCAAGCATGGAGGGGAGAAGAAAGGGGGAGGGTGCACCCGTCACCTCTCAGCTGGAAAGGTTCTTGCGACAGTATTTTAGGATTTTAAGGAGTTGTGGACGTCAATTTTCTGCATGAACGTCGTAAGGTTAATGCTGCCTACTACTGCTAGCTATTGGATAAAGCAAAACGTGCCTATCGGCCCAGAAGAGGCGTGAAATTTCAATCAGAAATGTGATTTTGCTTCACAACAATGCCTGTCCCCATTCAGCCAATCTGACACATCAAAAATTAGAGGAAATGCATTTGACAACATTAGAACGCCCTCCTTATAGTCCCGACTTATCACCATACCATTATTATATGTTTGGGTCGTTGAAAGAAGCGATTTCATGATAATGCTTCTGTTCAAACATTTGGGCGCAATTGGCTGCAAAGACGCCTCCCTTCTTTTTATGATGATGGCATTAAAAAACTCCAATCCGTTGGGAAAAATGCATAACAAAATCAGGAGATTATGTGGAAAAATAGTTAATAACTTTCATAATCTTGTACTAATAAATTTTTAAAAACAAATTCCGCTTCATATTTGATTTACCCCCGTAAAAACTCCTCTTTATGACGCTTATGACCAATTTTTGTTGCATTTTTTGAGCCAGAATTTTCGAAGATTGGCGCCTTAAGATTTAAAATTTTAGGCAAATTTTTTACCAGATTGGCCTTTTTTGAAACTATGACTTTTTTTCTCCAAATTCGACTTTCAATTCAAAATATATCATTTTCCTATGATTTTAATTTAAACTGAAAACTGAAACTGAAAATTTAAAGTTCGAATTTAGAATTTTGATAAAGGCAAGGATATTCGTCTCTCCTTGACCCCTATTTTTCGAAAAAAAGTCGAAATTTTAGGACTTAAGTTAAAATGCTTATTAATTTTATTTAACATGCAATTATCATATGTTTGAGCCACTGAAAGAAGCTCTAGGAGGTGAACGATTTCATGATGATGCTGCTGTTGAAATGTGCCCAATTGGCTGCAAACATGGAACCTTCCTTCTTTTTATGATGATGGCATTAAAAAACTTCCAATCCGTTGGGAAAAACGCATAACAAAACCAGAAGTTTATATAGAAAAACACTTAACTTTCATATATGTATCTTGTACCAAACAATTTAAAAAAGTTCCGGTTCATATTTGATTTATTCTCGTATTTTATAAAATATTTTAGTTAAATCCTGAAAAAAAAATCCGCCTGTTTATTTCTCTCACCTGTTGTCTAAATAGTTAAGGAGCAACTTGTCAACGTGAAAAATTTCAACTATAAAAGTAAAATTAATGTAGACCATGTTGAAGAATTCCCTGCCAAGAAATTAGCAATTATAATCAGCAACATCCAATGATGCTGTAGTAACCTGGTTTGGAAAACATTTATGATTATTTTATGCGACTTGAGTAAAAGACATTCTGATCCATAATTTATGAGGAATGCGAATCAAATTATACCTTTTTTACTGTCTCTAGAAAACCATTGATAAAAACGAATTAATGATTATAAATATTATGTTATAAGAGGCATTATATTCAATAAGCAGCTCGATTTCTTAGGCAAAGGGTGGGCCTGTTTCAGTATGGTACCTCGTAGTATTTTCAGCAAGTCACCAAGCACAACGAAAGCAACGACTGTTTATACCAGGAAGTCATCGAGGAGACGTAATTTATTTTATAAGGTAGTTTCTTTAATGGCACCACATTTTTTTTGCAATTGGGATCTGAAATGCAGTTCACGCTACAGAGAAATTTGTTCATTTTACTTGTTACTTGTTGAAATTAACCAAAAAAATGTAACAACAAAAAATCGAAAACCTAGTCGAACTTAAATTAAAAATACTACAAATAAAATGACACGTTTTTTACCTAAACGAGTTTTTTACAAAGCTGCTTATTTTTAAAAAATCAAGATTTATCTTTAAGAAATTTGTTTAATTTCAGGTTTTAGCTTAAAATTTTTCAATTTCTCAATATTTTAACTTAGCTCTTTATGGTGAACTCTTGTTGGTCAAAAACTTTATGTTTATTCATTTTATTTAACATTTCTGCGACCCAGTTTGTAAAAATTTAAATTTTTATAAATGATTGTTGACAATATTTTAAAAAATTCACGTTGTCCTATTTTAAAAAATGTTTCGGAATAATTATACATTTTTTACTGTCTCTAGAAAACCAGCAATAAAAACGAATTAATTTTTGTAAATATTACGCTAAAAGAGGCATTATATTTAATAAGCAGCTCGATTTCTTAGACAAAGGGTGGACCTGATTCAGTATAGTACCTCGTAGTATTTTCAGCAAGTCACCAACACAACGAAAACAACGACTGTGTATGACAGGAAGTCATCCAGGAGACGTAATTTATTTTATTTATAATCTATAAGGTAGTGTTTCTAATGGTACCACATTTTTTGCAATTGGGATCCGAAATTAAGTTCCACGTTACAGAGAAATTTTTTTATTTTACTTGGTACCTGTTGAAATTTTTCTTGAAATTTTAACAAGTACAGTGTAAAATGAAAAAGTTTCTCTGTAGCGAAAACTTAGTCGAATTTAAATTAAAAATCTCACAAATAAAATGACATGTTTTTTATCTAAACGAGTTATTTTTACAGTTCCCCATTTAAAATAAAACGAGATTTATCTTTGAGATAATTCAGTTTTAAAATTACAATTTTTCAAATTTCTCAATATTTTAACTTAATTTTTCATGGTGGGCTCTTGTAGGTTAAAAAAACGTTGTGTTTATTAATTTTATTTAACATTTCTGCGACCCAGTTTGAAAATATTTAAATTTTTATAAATGAATGTTGACAATATTCTGAAAAATTCACGTTGTTATATTTCAAAAAATGTTTCTGAATAAATATACCTTTTTTACTGTCTCTAGAAAACCAGTGATAAAAACGAATTAATTATTGTAAATATTACGCTATAAGAGGCATTATATTCAATAAGCAGCTCGATTTATTAGGCAAAGGGTGGACCTGATTCAGTATGGTACCTCGTAGTATTTTCAGCAAGTCACCAGCACAACGAAAGCAACGACTGTGTATGCCAGGAAGTCGTCAAGGGGACGTAATTTATTTTATTTATAATCTATAAGGTAGTGTTTCTACTGGTGCCACATTTTTTGCAATTGGGATCCGAAATTGAGTTCCACGCTACAGAGAAATTTTTTTATTTTACTTGGTACTTGTTGAAATTTTTCTTATAATTTTAACAAGTACAGTGTAAAATGAAAAAGTTTCTCTGTAGCGAAAACTTAGTCGAATTTAAATTAAAAATCTCACAAATAAAATGACATGTTTTTTACCTAAACGAGTTATTTTTACAGTTCCCCATTTAAAAAAAAATCGAGATTTATCTTTGAGATAATTTCAATTTTAAAATTACAATTTTTCAAATTTCTCAATATTTTAACTTAATTTTTCATGGTGGGCTCTTGTAGGTTAAAAAAACGTTGTGTTTATTAATTTTGTTTAACATTTCTGCGACCCAATTTGAAAATATTTAAATTTTTATAAATAAATGTTGACAATATTCTGAAAATTTCACGTAGTCATATTTCAAAAAATATTTCTGAATAATTATACCTTTTTTACTGTCGCTCGAAAACCAGTGATAAAAACGAATTAATTATTGTAAATATTACGCTATAAGAGGCATTATATTCAATAAGCAGCTCGATTTCTTAGGCAAAGGGTGGACCTGATTCAGTATGGTACCCCGTAGTATTTTCAGCATGTCACCAAAACAACGAAAACGACGACTGTGTATGTCAGGAAGTCATCGAGGAGACGTAATTTATTTTATTTATATTCTATTAGGTAGTATTTCTACTTGTACCATATTTTTTTGCGATTGGGATCCGAAATTGAGTTTCACGCTACAGAGAAATTTTTTCATTTTACTTTTTAATCGTGTTGAAATTTTAAGAAAAAATTCAACAACAAAAAATCGAAAACCTAGTCAAATCTAAATTGAAAATTCTACAAGTAAAATGACCCGTTTTTTACCTAAACGAGTTATTTTTGCAGTTCCCCATTTAAAAAAAAATCGAGATTTATCTTTGAGATAATTTCAATTTTAAAATTACAATTTTTCAAA
The DNA here is from genome assembly GCA_028583605.1 of Dastarcus helophoroides. NCBI lineage: Eukaryota > Metazoa > Arthropoda > Insecta > Coleoptera > Bothrideridae > Dastarcus > Dastarcus helophoroides. The sequence continues at coordinate 8,949,941 of CM053336.1, read as the reverse complement.
TTTCTCAATATTTTAACTTAATTTTTCATGGTGGGCTCTTGTAGGTTAAAAAAACGTTGTGTTTATTAATTTTATTTAACATTTCTGCGACCCAGTTTGAAAATATTTAAATTTTTATAAATGAATGTTGACAATATTCTAAAAAATTCACGTTGTTATATTTCAAAAAATGTTTCTGAATAAATATACCTTTTTTACTGTCTCTAGAAAACCAATGATACATACGAATTAATTTTTGTAAGTATTATGCTAAAAGAGGCATTAAATTCAATAAGCAGCTCGATTTCTTAGGCAAAGGGTGGACCTGATTCAGTATGGTACCTCGTAGTATTTTCAGCAAGTCACCAACACAACGAAAACAATGACTGTGTATGTCAGGAAGTCATCGAGGAGACGTAATTTATTTTATTTATATTCTATAAGGTAGTGTTACTAATGGTACCACATTTTTTTGCAGTTGGGATCCGAAATTGAGTTCCACGCTACAGAGAAATTTTTTTATTTTACTTGAAACTTGTTGAAATTTTTCTTGAAATTTTAACAAGTACCGTGTAAAATGAAAAAGTTTCTCTGTAGCGTAAACTTAGTCGAATTTAAATTAAAAATCCTACAAATAAAATCACACGTTTTTCGCCTAAGCGAGTTATTTTTACAAAGTTCCCCATTTAAAAAAAAAATCGAGATTTATCTTTGAGAAATTTATAAAATTTCAATTTTTAACTTACAAGGAAAGTACCCGAGGTGTACCCCACCAATTTTTTTTCATTTTGTGATATGTTATAGTACATAACAAAATATTTGACACGTATTTTTTTTAGATGCTAACTCGGCGATTTAAGTGATGAAACCACCCCTTAAATTTAACCCCAAAAAACAGTTTTTCTTCAATAACTCAAGAATCAATTTGAATTTTTTGATAAAACAAACACTCTGTTATTTCTCATAAATAAGCGCTCCTAAAGACATATTGGTTATGTTAAAAAGTTGCAACCCCTAATTTTTATGGGCGTGAGTTTCATTTTTTTTTCTTATATATCAACTTTTGAACAACTGAATTTTATCAAATTTAACAATTTTATTAGGAACACTAAAAAATAAAATTGTTCCGTCTCGGGGTTTTGCAAAAAAATCCTTGAAAGAGGTGATTTACCCCTTGAGTTATTTTTTTTTCTGTACAGAAATATGGAAAGTAAAACACAACATATGTTTTCAATTTTATTTCTATAATGATTATTTTGACATATATTTTACATTAACAGTGAAATAACGTAACACCCCTATTTTTATGACCCTTGGAGAACCCCATGGATTTGTTCATTATTAGATTGCGAATCAAAACATTTATTTTTTCACCTTTAACTTATTACATGTTAATATTTCATCAAAATAATGTATCAGCAATTTCTTTAGATGCTAAATTTGTGATTTAGGTGGTGAACGCCCCACCCCTAAAAGATAACCCCCAAAAATAGTTTTCTTTAATATCTCAAGAATAAATTGGAATTTTTCGGTAAAACTATTGTTACTTTATTTCCCATAAGAATGTACTTCTAAAAACGTATCAGTTATGCCAAAGGGTTGCAGCAACCCCTAATTTAAATAGGGGTAGGTTTAATTTTTTTCTTTTATACCAACTTTGTCATGAAGTGACGTTTTTAATAAATTTAAATATCACGTAGTCGCATTTCAAAAATTGTTTAGAAAATTGTCAACAAACCATAAAAGATTTAAATATTTCCAAACTGGGCCGAAGAAATGTTAAATAAATAAAAAAAAACATAATATTTCCGGTCAATAAGGGTCTACCATGAAGAATAAACTTTTAAACCCTTGAATTTTATGGAATTTAGCAATATCATTAAGAAAATAAAAAAATAAAATTGACACGTCTCGAGATTTTACAAAAAAAAGCATTGAAAGGGGTGAATTACCCCTAGAGTCATTTTTTTTTAGTTTTTTTATGAAGTTGCCTATTTAAAAAAAATCGAGATTTATCTTTGAGAAATTTGTTTCATTTCAGGTTTTAGCTTAAAATTTTTCAAATTTCTCAATATTTTAACTTAGTTCTTCATGGTGAACTCTTGTTGGTCGAAAACTTTATGTCTATTCATTTTATTTAACCTTTCTGCGACCCAGTTTGGAAATATTTAAATTTTTATTAATGAATGTTGACAATATTCTAAAACATTCACGTAGTCATATTTCAAAATATGTTTTAGAATATTGTCAAACTTTTATTAATGAGTGTTGACAATGATTTTAATGCACAGACCAAAAACTTCGAATCTAATAAATGTTCAAACCTATTTCGACCCCTCAATTGGTCTTTTTCTAGAAATTTCAAATTTCATGTGTTTTTTCAAAATGTTAATACAAATCAATCAAATCAAAAATACTTCTTAAAATCATAACTGTTTTGTCAATCAAAATTTAAGCAAAACCTAATAATTTCTATAAATGCACATACTAATATGTTTGAACATTTATTAGATTCGAAGTTAGGAAACCAAAGACCAAACTTCAAATCCAATAAATGTTCAAACCTATTGGCCTATGCATTAGAATCCTTGTCTTCTGGGAACTTTTTCCTAGAGAGCAACCGCTTCTCTAGGTGGCAGTGTTTTACCTGTTGGTAGTTCAGCTACCTATGATTCCACTATACACGCCTGGAGGGCTGCATGAATTTGTAGTCTAGGTTGCATTCTACTTGCAAATGCCGACAATGTTCTGAAATATTTTTTGAAATATGACTACGTGAATGTTTCAGAATATTGTTAGCATCCATTAATAGAAATTTAAATATTTCCAAATGTTAAATAAAATTAATAAACATTTTAAGTTAAATCTTAAAATTTCGACTATTTTTTTCGAGATACTGGTCAAGGAGAGACGAATATCCTTGCCTTTATCAAAATTCTAAATTCGAACTTTACATTTTCAGTTTCAGATTTCAGTTTAAATGAGAATCATAAGAAAATGATATATTTTGAATTGGAAGTCTAAATTGGAGAAAAAAAGTTATAGTTTCAAAAAAAGACCACATCTGGTGAAAAATTTGCCTAAAATGTTATCTGTTATGGTTCCAATCTTCAAATATTCTGGCTCACTGTTCAACAAAAATTGGTCATAAGCGTTATAAAAGGGAGTTTTTACGGGGGTAAATCAAATATGGAACGAAACTTGTTCTTAAAAATGTAGTGGTGCAAGATTTATGAAAGTTATTAACTATTTTTCTACATAATCTCCTGATTTTGTTATGCATTTTTCCCAACGGATTGGAGTTTTTTAATGCCACCATAATAAAAAGAAGAGAAACATGTTTGCAGCCAATTGCGCAGAAATGACTCAACAGAAGCATCATAATGGAATCGCTTCAGCGACCCAAACATATGATAATCGCATGGTGATAAGTCGGGACTATAAGGAGGGCGTTCTAATGGTGCCCAATGCATTTCCTCTCATTTTTGATATGTCAGATTGGCTAAGTGGGGGCGGGCATTGACGTAAAGCAAAATGACATTTCTGACCGAAAATTCGCGCCTGTTGCGCCAATATATATCCAATAGCTAGCAGTAGTAGGCAGCATTAACCTTACGACGTTCATGCAGAAAATTGACGTGCACAACTCCTTCAAAATTCCAAAATAATGTCGCAAGAACCTTTCCAGCTGAGAGGTAACGAGGGCACCCTTCCCCTTTCTTCTCTCCTCCATGCTTGCTTGTTTAGCTTCAGGGGTGTAATGATGAATCCAAGTTTCATCACACGTAACGATATGTTGCAAAAAACCATTCACCTTCAGATTCAGGGGTGTAATGCAGTGGCGGCTGGTCTTAAAGAGCGCAAGAGCTCCTCGTTTAATGTAAAAGACTTGGATTTATCACATTTTTAAACACAAAATAATGACATGCTAATTAACTAATAATACTTGTGAATGACTTGGAATAAAATACACCAACGTTTGATTCCGTTATACTTAGTAAATATTATTATTATTATATAAGGAAATTTAAATAAGTTGGTGCGCGCAGAATTATGCACCTAGCGAGGGTGCCGTGCGATGCCTATCAACGGTCTTCACCGGATACGGAGAAATAAACTACAGAACACCACGGTAAAGCTAGCCCGGGGTACGCCGCTCCGCGCATGTGCGATATTGCCAAATGGTGAGTACGAGTCAGAGTTTGGAGTGTCTATTTACGTTTATGATGCTAAATGCGTAGGTCCCGGCTGATCTGATTGCGATTGCTAATTGTGCCGTTTACAGGCCTAACTGCCACTAGTACCCCTATTCACAAAGAGGTAGCAGTACCCATTCTAGGGTCTAATTATTCATCTATAGATTTGGATTTAAACAATTTTGATGAGACAGTAATGAAGACTTTATTTCTTTAGAAGATCATACAGCGGATTTTGTTTTAAAAAATATTTTTTTATGTGTTTTTCTAGAGTTTAATTAGAACCTTGTAATAAAATATATTTTATTTTCAAATGCAGTTTTCATGAAATGGAGATTATAAGATGGTTATTAAATTTAATAGTAAAAATACTATTAAATATCACACCTTTTGTGTCACTTTTGTTTCTCTTAAATTTAATATCTTGCTATGACACTGGAGTCACCTAAACTCCTAACTACTAATATTTTTCCATCTGCGCACCCCCTGTCAAAAAGTTACCAGCCGCCACTGGTGTAATGGTGGACCTAAGTCTCATCACACGTAACGATACGTTGCAAAAAACCATTCACCTTCAGATTCAAGAGTGTAATGGTGGACCAAAGTCTCATCACAAGTAACGATACGTTGTAAAAAATCATTCACCTTCAGATCCAGGGATGTAATGGTAGACCCAAGTCTCATCACACCTAACGATGCGTTTCAAAAAGCCTCACCTTGACGTTGAAAACGTCCAAGATCTGACAAATCTCCAGACGTTGTTGTTTCTGTTCTTTAGTCAAAAGACGAGGTACCCAACTGCCAGAAATTTTTTGAAACCCCAGCTCATCTGTAATGATGGATTGAGCACTTCCATCCCTATCTAAGCTATAATTTCATTAACAGTTAAACGGCGATCACGTTCCAAAAGGCGTTGAACAACGTTAATCTTGTCTGTAGTACACTGACCCAAAGACGACGGACGTGGGGTTCATTTTCAACTTAAGTTCGTCCTTCCAAAAATTTTGTATGCCATTTATACACTTGAGTTTTCTTCAAACAAGTGTCCCCAAATTGTGCTAACCTTCTCTCTCTCTCTCTCTCTCTCTCTCTCTCTCTCTCTCTCTCTCTCTCTCTCTCTCTCTCCCTCTCTCTCTCTCTCTCTCTCTCTCTCTCTCTCTCTCTCTCTCTCTCTCTCTCTCCCTCTCTCTCTCTCTCTGTGCTTCTCTTTCCTCTCTGTACTTCTAGACTACGAAAAATTTTGGTGGACTTAACACCTTCAACGGCAAGAATAATGCGCTACGCAACGCGCAGATGAACCTTTTGCTCACTCATTGTATTCGCAACTGACGAATGGCGAGAACGGAATTAGCTGATCCGAGAACGATGGGCATATGGGGTATATTTTCAACTTCCAAAAATTGTTTGTGCCATTCATGCCCTTGAGGTTTTCTTCAAACAATTATGTCCAAACCGTGCTTTTAGTCTACGAAGAATTTTGGCGGACTTTACACCTTCAATGGCAAGAAATTTAATAATAATGCGCTGCGCAACGTGCGGATGAACCTCTTGCTCATTTATTGTATTTACAACTGACGAACGGCGAGAACAGAATTTGCTTGAGCGCAGGAAGTCATTTGATGTCCCCATCTAACATGTCTAAGAGTATGCGTACACTCCAGACGCCCTTATGGCAACATGATAGCAATTCTGATTCATATTTGATTTACCCTCACTCTCTGTGTGTGTGCTTCCCTTCTCTTTCTCTCTCTCTCTCTCTCTCTCTCTCTCTGTGCTTCCCCTCCCTCTCTGTACTTCTAGACTACGAAAAATGTTGGTGGACTTAACACCTTCAACGGCAAGAATAATGCGCTACGTAACGCGCGGATGAACCTTTTGCTCACTCATTGTATTTGCAACTGACGAATGGCGAGAACGGAATTAGCTGATCCGAAAACGATGGGCATATGGGGTATATTTTCAACTTCCAAAAATTGTTTGTGCCATTCATGCCCTTGAGGTTTTCTTCAAACAATTATGTCCAAACTGTGCTTTTAGTTTACGAAGAATTTTGGTGGACTTTACACCTTCAATGGCAAGAAATTTAATAATAATGCGCTGCGCAACGTGCAGATAAACCTCTTGCTCACTCATTGTATTTACAACTGACGAACGGCGAGAACGGAATTTGCTTGAGCGCAGGAAGTCATTTGATATCCCCACCTAACATCTCTAAGAGTATGCGCGCACTCCAGACGCCCTTATGGCAACATGATAGAAATTCTGATTCATATTTGATTTACCCTCTCTCTCTGTGTGTGTGCTTCTCTTCTCTTTCTCTCTCTCTCTTTCTCTCTCTCTCTCTCTCTCTCTCTTTCTCCCTCTGTGCTTCCCCTCCCTCTCTGTACTTCTAGACTGCGAAAAATTTTGGTGGACTTAACACCTTCAACGGCAAGAATAATGTGCTACGCAACGCGCGGATGAACCTTTTGCTCACTCATTGTATTTGCAACTGATGAATGGCGAGAACGGAATTAGCTGATCCGAGAACGATGGGCATATGGGGTATATTTTCAACTTCCAAAAATTATTTGTGCCATTCATGCCCTTGAGGTTTTCTTCAAACAATTATGTCCAAACTGTGCTTCTAGTCTACGAAGAATTTTGGCGGGCTTTACACCTTCAATGGCAAGAAATTTAATAATAATGCGCTGCGCAACGTGCGGATGAACCTCTTGCTCACTCATTGTATTTACAACTGACGAACGGCGAGAACAGAATTTGCTTGAGCGCAGGAAGTCATTTGATGTTTCCATCTAACATGTCTAAGAGTATGCGCACACTCCAGACGCCTTTATGGCAACATGCTAAAAATTCTGATTCATATTTGATTTACCCTCGTAAATAAAGAAATTTTTGATGTATTAATTTTAATTTTGCAAGCTTCCATCGAAAATCACCACACATCAATTGAAGTTGAAAAGATGTCCCCTATCAGTGTGTTATCAAGAGCGATTTTATGGTTCAAAATTCCAAGCTTCCATCGAGACCACCCCTCATCAAATACAATTGACCAGGTGTCTCCCATTAAAAAGTGATTTTTGTTCTATGGACAAAAATTATTATCTACTTCGCCAACAAATTCGTAAGTTTACGTAGAAGAAGGGGGCCTTTCTACGGATGTGTTCGATCGTGATATAGGACTCACAAACGGGTTAAGTGTGCCCGCTTAGATAAAATAATGCAAAATTGAGATTACGCGAACGTGCAGTGAATACAAATCACGGACTGATTGATCGAACGATCGTGCGATGACATTTCCACCGCTCGGGATGGGGGTAATGAAACGTCCCTATGGAATTGTTAAAATGCGACCCCTAAATCTGGTTTTAATTCCAACCGTAAAACGCATTTCGCTTGTAAGATAAACCGGAAAAAAGGTTTCCATTTTCTTTTCGACTGAAACAGGTTTTTAATAAAATTCATTTCTGGGGAAAATTTAAAATTAGAACAATTGCATGGATACTTTAACACTATTCCTGGGTGGAAGAATGAGGCCTGCCATGGTAGGATCAACGAATTAGTTTTTTAAAGGAACTTTGGTGAAACGGACTGGCCCTTGGTAATCTTCAAAAATTGAAATACAAATCTTTATCCCTAAAACCAAGAAAGATTAAAAAACACAACAGAGGTTGCTCTTGCCTTTCGATACCCAATCGATCATCTTCAAAGAGATACTAACACAAAACTAAATTAAATTAAAAAAATCAGCATGAAGATGCTTCAAAAATTTTATTGGAACTTTTTTGGTTTACCATAAGAGTGACATCTAAAGATATTTAGTTAAAAAATTTTTATTGTAGTATAAAACTTTGGCTTGCAATATGAAGATCAAGATTTATTTTTGGACACATATCTTGACTTTTTTTATTTATTAGGGGGCTCTGTGGGGCTCTAAGTGATAAGAATTGATAAAAATTTTATGCGGACATTCCAATGATGGGAAAACTTTATCAAAGCGAATTAAACTCAAGGGTGTTGACTCACTACCGCAGCTTGATCAGGAAGGACCAATTAACAGCTAAATAATCTAGAAAAACAAAGATTGTAAGTTCCTAATGTACATTTTTTATGTTATATTTCTGAAGATCCGCCATTTTTCAAACATTTAACAAACAAGTCGTGGGTAATGAAAATTTCAAAACTGCTTATTTATATATTTATTTAAATGACAACAACACTATTAAAAAATACAAAAGAAGTTCATATGACATGACAAAACTTCAATTTTGTTAACCAGTGTTATTAAAGGACATATTTTGGATGTAATGAAGCGGTTTAGAATTCGCCATTTAATGTGGGTCATTGGGGCCCGTGGCGTGTACCCCATTCATACTTTTGCATAGAAAGTAGTCGTTTTGTATGTAAAAGCAAGCGAGTAGGCATTACAGAGTCCTGGCGTACGCAGGACGAAGACGCCTCTGTTACGTTAACATGCAAACGCTGTCTCGTGTTCGAGAGAAATTCAGCCAGCGGGGCGAGGGAAGCCATTGTGTAGTTACCATATATCCAGTGTTCTCAAGCCAGCCGTGGAGTTAGGTCGAAATTCAGAATAAAACGAAATTAATAAAGCATAATGAATTATTTATTGAATCATGGCGCGATTTCAGTGGCAGCTCGGATCGACAGCGGACGTCAGCGGCCGACAAGATCGAATCCTGCAGCTTCGAGTTGATCCTGTGCTGATTATCCATGATTGGAAATATGAAAATTTTCAAAAATTTATTGTTGCTGTCTAATGAAGTGTAAAAAATTTGATTGAGAGCGTAAAATTGTTTGAATGGGGGGAGGTTAAAAGTTTAAAGTAGTGGGGGAAACGAGTCACGTGTTCGAAGGTAAGAATCTCAATCATTTTTTAGATACTTCATCTCACTAGACATTGTAGCACGAGACTACTTTCAAGTATTTAAAAAAACACGATCGAAAAAATTGTAACAAAAATAAAGTTGCAAATGCTAGTTAAAATTTTGACTTTCAAGTTGAAGTTTTCACGCTTTAAGTCAAAGGTTGGTTTCTTTGTATTTATTATTAAAATTTAAAGTCAAAATTAAAAAAAATAATATTTGACGATGAAAACCGAGATTTTAAGATTTAAATCAAAATTATTTAAAAAAAATTGAAATTTGGAAAAAATATAAATTTTTTATAAAAAAATTCGTCTTTTTTCCAAATTTCATTTTTTTTCCATAAGTTTGAGTTAAATCTCTGTTTAAGCTTAAACAAGTTTAAACTAAGTTTCACAAAAACGATTGAAATTCCAAAATGAAAGATATTTTAAAATCAAAAATTACGAGGCGTGTTTCCAAAAAAATCAAAGAGAGAAAAATGTGAAATCGTTTTGAATAATTTTAAACAGTTGAAACTGGAAAATTTCAAGAAAGACAACAAACCAAGAAGAATCAATTTTTTTCTGGAGTTTTAAGGTTTTCCCCCAAATCTGACTTCACATTTAAACTGTTTAGTCTTGCATAAAATCTCGTCGTTAAAATCAATAATTTTTTTAGATTTTCAAAGACGAATTTTTAATTTTGATTTTAAGTGGTTTCATATTTTAAGTTTGAGCTTCATTATATTACAATTGATTGAACAACATTTGATTTGAACAACAAAAATAAAAAAAAAATTGCTGCAAATTCCAATTTTTATCGTAGTTTCAAAATTATATTTCAAGTTGAATTTTTTTGGAAAAGTCGACCTTAAAACGCAAGCTTTATACTCAAAATTTATATTATAAGATTCAAGTGTGTCACTAAGATTAAAATTACGAAAGAGTTAGCGAAACTTCAAGGAAACGTTGAAATTACGATAAATTTAGCTTAGAAATGATGAAATTTTAATTTTCGCTGCTACCATCATTTAAAAATAAAAAATTACTAATAATTGACATTTCCAACCCTTACTTATTCGTAGGAGTCTGTAATCCATGAAGCTTTTTAGCATAACAATGGCTTAAAAAATTGCTGGTATAACCGCCGATGACGCAGTAATGCCAAACCTGGTCCGGTGTTAGTAAATATTTATCCAAACATTCTGGAATTTCTAATATATTTTGCTTTTTGATCATTAATAAAGATTAATTAATTATGAAAATTACTAGTATCTCTTAGTTTTAAGTTTTCACTTTTGACGGCAGTCCATATGAAAACCTAATTTCTTTTAATTTAGAAAAGATGGGTTTATAGGGGTTCACAGGATTTGTAAAATCTTGACAGTGGTCCGCGACTAATAAAAGGTTATGAACCCCTAATCACCAAACAATCAATTATATTTTTAAGTAATAGACTAATTATATCCATCTTTAATGGAGGAAAAGGATAACAAACCTTCAAATCATTCATTAAAGATTCTCTTCGACTTATCTTAATCAAATGGCCAATCCATTGACAATGGGGTGAAAACGTAATAACTGCGAGGCATCCACTAACCCCACAATAGGGAATTATAAATTGGTAGGGGATTTTTGACTTGAAACCGCTACATTGCGGCTGACAGCTGTCATGTCGCCGATAAAAACCTTAACGAAGTTGCATTTTTTTTTAAATTAGAGTAAGTTGAAAGGGGATACAATGGAGAGGATTATTTCTTTATCAATAACGATCACGTTCGAAGTTTTATTGTTTTTCACTGAATTCCCTGCGATGGTTCCTATTATTTTCTTGTTAGCGACGCACTTCCAAATTTACTTTAAATTTTACGACACCTAAAAATTTTGGAACAAAAGTATTATACATTCCATTGTTATTCTAAAAAATTGTTATTTTTATTTATTTTGAATTCTGTTAAAAATTAAATGTTATCTATTATTTCCAAGAACTTTTCCTACTTTTTTTTTCGATATTCGAGTATCGATTTGAATCTCAATGTAGATGACGTCGATGCATCTTTTGCTAATCTTTTAGATTAGTACACTTGAAAATGCTAGTTCTGCTGGCGAAATACGTATCGCGTAATTATTTATTTAATTGCCGATGTGGTAAAGGGGTGAAATCTTCTTGGACTTAATCACAAGCCACAGTGTTTAGTTCAGTGCTTTAGTAGTTATCTATTATTAACAAAATTTCTCTTTATCTAACAATTTGTTGAACTTTTTTTGAATCTCCAATTTCTAGAAGGTTTAATTTGTTTCTCAAAATTCTTCTTCTTCTCGAAATGATCTTACTAAAATCTTTCCATTTGTTTTTTCACGACTTATTTTTACTTTTTTTGCGAATGTTATTACACTTTGACCTTTTTTCGAAATTTCCTTTTATTTTTTAAAAAATTTCAGAAGTTTTTTTTTAAAAACCAGTTTTTTGGGCAAATTCGCAAATTTAGCTTTTTCTAAATATAACTTCGACGTGTTTCTCAAGATTCGTCTTTTTTCTCTTTTGTCTTCAATTTCAACTTTTGTTTTTGCAAATTTCAACTTTTTTTTTATATTTCATGGTTTTATTTTCTGCTATTTTCTCTTCGTCATGGTTTGGAAAGTTCTATTTTATTCTCAAGATTTGCCTTTTCTTATTAAAATATGATTTTTTGTGGAAAATATCAACGTTTTCTTTTAAATTCCATCTATTTCTCGAAATTTGAAGTCTTTCCCAAAATGTATCTTAATTTTCCAAATCTCGGTATCGATTTTTTTTACCAAAGTTTGACTTTCTTTGGGAAATTTCGTTTTTTAAAAATTCGTTTTTCTTAAAATTTACAACTTTTTACACCACTTTTTTTTGTTAAATTGTTTTTATTTTCCCAATTTAGATTTCTATGGCGGGTTTTTTAAATGTTGCCTCTTTCTCAAAACTTTGATTTACTCTCAAAATTCGTCTTTCCAAAATTTTAACTTTATTCTTGAATTTCGATTTGTCTCTTAAAGTTCAGTCTTTTTTTTAAATTATAAATATTTGTTTGGTGGAACGGACTGGTCCTTGGTTATCTTCAAAAATTGAACTTGTCCCCTGAAACCAAAAAAATTAAAAAATACAACAGTATCTCTCTGAAGATGACAGCTTGGCTGTCGAAACGCGTTAGGGCAACCTGTGTTGTATTTTTCAATCTTTCTTGGTTTCAGGGGACAAGTTGTGTATTTCAATTTTTTATCAATATTTGGTTACAAATTAATCTTCTTTTTTTCTCGAAGTTTCTATTTGCAAAATTTGTTGTTTCTTTGAAATGATAACTGGCAATTTTTTTTCAAATTTTAATTTGTTATGGGATATTTTGACTTCTATCTTAAGATGCATGGTTGCTGGAAATTTTAATTTTTTTGCCGAAATTCGTCTTTTTCTTTCGTCTTTTACACAGAATTGGTTTATTTTTCCAAAATGAAGGCTAATTTTTAATTATGAAAATAAATACTTTCAGAATTCTTTTGGAAGCTTTGAGAAAATTATCAAAAAAAGTTAAAACTTTTCAAGAAATATGAAAAGAAGATCGAAATGTGCAGAAAAATGGGAAATTGACAACTCGGCCAGATTTGCAAAAATTTAAGATTTTTGACCAAATTCTCAATTTTCAAACAAGTCCACATTTAAGAAATTTTTTTTTGAAAAATCAAAATTTGAAAGATAAATTTTTTTTCAAAAAATTGAAATTAGTAAAAAGAATCAAAATTTTAAGAAAAAACGTCAAAATCACGAAAAACAAAGGCGAAAGTTTTTAAAAAGTAGAATATTTGAAATAAAAATCAAATATGTAAGTCAAAATTTTGGGAATAAGGCAAAATTTTTGAAAAGGGCCAAAATTTCCCAAAAGTCGAAATTTCCAAAAAAATTGAAATTTCCAAAAAATCGAATTTCCAAAAAATCGAAATTTACAAAAAATCAAAATGTCGAGAAAAATCAAAGTGTTCAAGAAAAGTCAAAATTGAAAGCAAAAAAATAGGATTTAAAAAGAAAGGCCTAAGTTTTTAGATGCTCCAAAATATAGATTTACTTGAATTTGGGTAACACAAAGTAGAAATTTTGAAAAAATATTGGAAATATTTATGTAAGAATCTTGTCCCGTAAAACCAAAAAAGATTAAAAAACACAACAGTTGATCTAACGCTTTTCGATAGCCAAGCTATCATCTTTAGAGAGATACTCTCTGATCTCTGATCTCTGATCTCTGATCTCTGATCTCTGATCTCTGATCTCTGATCTCTGATCTCTGATCTTTGATCTCTGATATTTAATCTGTGATCTTTGATCTCTAATCTCTGATCTCTGATCTCTGATCTCTGATCTCTGGTCTCTGATCTCTGATCTCTCCGATCTCCGATCTCCGATCTCTGATCTCTGATCTCTGATCTTTGATCTCTGATATTTAATCTGTAATCTTTGATCTCTAATCTCTGATCTCTGATCTCCGATCTCCGATCTCCAATCTCCAATCTCCGATATCCGATCTCTGATCTCTGTTCTCTGTTCTCTGATCTCTGATCTTTGATCTCTGATATTTAATCCGTGATCTTTGATCTCTAATCTCTGATCTCTGATCTCTGGTCTCTGATCTCTGATCTCTCCGATCTCCGATCTCCGATCTCCGATCTCTGATCTCTGATCTCTGATCTCTGATCCCTGATCTCTGATCTCTGATCTCTGATCTCTGATCTCTGATCTCTGATCTTTGATCTCTGATATTTAATCTGTGATCTTTGATCTCTTATCTCTGATATCTGATCTCTAATCTCTAATCTCTGATTTCTGATCTCTGATATCCGATCTCCGATCTCCGATCTCCGTTCTCCGATCTCCAATCTCCGTTCTCCGATCTCCGATCTCCGATCTCCGATCTCCGATCTCCGATCTCTGATCTCTGATCTCTGATCTCTGATCTCTGATCTCTGATCTCTGATCTCTGATCTCTGATCTCTGATCTCTGATCTCTGATCCCTGATCTCTGATCTCTGATCTCTGATCTCTGATCTCTGATCTCTGATCTCTGATCTCTGATATTTAATCTGTGATCTTTGATCTCTAATCCCTGATCCCTGATCTCTGATCTCTGATCTCTGATCTCTGATCTCTGATCTCTGATCTCTGATTTCTGATCTCTGATCTTTAATCTCTGATCTCTGATCTCTGATCTCTGATTTCTGATTTCTGATCTCTGATCTTTGATCACTGATATTTAATCTGTGATCTTTGATCTTTGAGCTCTGATCTCTGATCTCTGATCTATGATCTATGATCTATGATCTGTGATCTCTGATCTCCGATTTCCGAATTCCAATTTCCGATATCCGATATCTGATATCCGATATCCAATTTCCGATAACCGATTTTCGATCTGTGATCTCTGATCTCTGATCTTTGATCTCTGATATTTAATCTGTGATCTTTGATCTTTAAGCTCTGATCTCTGATCTATGATCTGTGATCTCTGATCTCCGATTTCCGATTTCCGATATCCGATATCCGATATCCGATTTCCGATAACCGATTTTCGATCTCTGATCTCTGATCTCTGATCTCTGATCTCTGATCTCTGATGTCTGATGTCTGATCTCTGATCTTTGATCTCTGATCTCTGATCTCTCTGAAGATAATAGTTTGTCTATCGGAACGCGTTAGAGCAACTGTTGTTGTGTTTTTTTATTTTTCTTGTTTTCAGGGGTCTAGATTTGTACATCAAATTTTAAAGCTAACCAAGGCCAAGTTCGTTCCACCAAAATATTGAAAATTTGAAAAGAGTCGAAATTCGATTTTAAAATTTTCAAAAAACTCGAAATTTTTATTCACAAAAATTGAAACTTTCATAAAAGTCAATTATTCCAAACAGTCTTTACAAAAAAAAATCAAAATTTTTAAAAATGCCATAGTGGTTAAATAGAAACTTGAAATTATCAAAATTGAAAAAATAAAAATTTTGAGAAAATAGTTTAGAGTCAAAATTTTGAAAAAATGAGAATTTTTGAAGAAACAGAATTTTTGAAAAACTTGGATTTTCAAGATAATGGAAATGTTTGAAACAATCGAATTTTTTAACAAAAATAAATAAATACAAAATGGTTGAAATTTCGGGAGAACCTAAGATTTTCTTCATTTTCTTAAAAATTAAGTTTCATTTAGACATTAAATTCAAAGCCCTTTAGAATATTCATAAAATCAAAATTTCTCAAAATATAAAGACAAATCTTTAACCAAAATTTAAAAAATTTAAACTTGAGTTTAAATTTTTGAGGCGAACGTTGATAAATTTCAAAAAATATCTACATTTAAAGAAAAAAATTAAGGTTTAGGGTCAACTTTGACGTCATGTGTCATTTTTATCAAAATTTTTAATTTTAAATTCTAAATTCTTAATTCAAAATTCTAAATTTTGAAAGTTAACGTTTCTAATACAATCGAAGTTTTAGGGAAAGTATTCTTTTGGATATTTTGACTCTGCGAAATGTCTACATTAAAAAACAAATTTCTAAAATGAAACACAAAATTTGGAATTTTTAGTGTTTTTATTTAGTAGTGATTTGGACTTTAATATCCTTTTTTTAGAATTTGAAAATTAACTTTTTACCTACATTTACCTGAAGAGTTCAAAATGTCGTGTCAATCCACGAAAAAAAAATTATAATTCTAGCCTAAATCCTATTTTAGTTCTAGTCTAATAATAAATTTGGAATTTTTAAAATAAGGTCAAAGTTACGATAAATTAAAATATATACAAAAAATATTTAAATTGGAAATTTTCATAAAAAGCTGAGTTTTTTATTTTACCTTTTAAATTTAAGCAAATTGGAACCAGGAATATTAAGGAAAGTCGAAATTTGGAAAAAACTGGATAAATTAAAAAATTCAGAATTTTTAAGGTGAGACGTCGAGACGAAAATAATAAAATTTTTTAATTTAGTACAGATTATTGAACAAATTAAAATTTTAAGAACAAATCCACAATTCATTAAAAAAAAACATGAAATTTTTAGTTTAAATTCAAAATCAAAGCTTTGAGAACAAAATGTTAACAAAACTGGTGATGAGAAGATTGGTTTTCGCGCAAAAAGTTTAATTTATTAAATCAATTAGTTGTTTAATAAAATACATTAAAATCTCAAGATAAAAGACTAAAACAAAAAATATTTTAAACACTCGTAATTTCGAATTGAAAATCCCACTTTTTTTTAAATTGTTATAAAATTCAGAAGTCCTCAAATCTACGTTTGCGCACGATTTGAATTTGATTACTATTATTTCCAAGAGTGCATGCTGTGCACCACATGTATTCAGTTGTCGACAGGATAGAGCATGCCAATACGTTGTTACACTGCCCCAGGACATTCTCCCTAAAAGACATTAAGATTTTATTCCCAGCCAGTTTCGCTTGTTTGGTATTCAGCGAACGTCTTCACCTTGTATTGATTGGCGCAACTCGGGCCGCCACCTCTTCCTTCTCCTATTTTTAGTTTTAGCCGAAGCTTTAAGCTCTCTAACTACCTAAAGCCAGACATTGTTTCGGGACACGAAAATACGACCGAGGTCTTCGACTTTTTTAACTGAATACTAGCGCTTGTCTGGTGTCTTTATTATTAGTCGATTGATTTAAGGGCAAATTCCGAGGAAATTGCAGGATGCAGAATGCACATTATTCCATTTGGAAACTCGATTGGTCATCTGTATATTATGGCGGAGGTGCCGGACGCGATGCTAAATTTACACATCACGTCCGGCACCTTCGCCATATTATGTGCTAAATTTGCGCATCTCATGAAGATGATGCTTTGACAGCATCATCTTGATGCTGTTAAAGGCCTAAAATCACACAATCTTAGACTGTTTTTTTGTATAACTATCGAATTTTTCATTTTTTTAAATGTATTTTTAACATAATTGACATTTCCACCCCTGACTGTGTGGAATTCTTAATATTTATTGTTGTTTTAATCGCTAATAAAATTAAGTAGTTATGAATAGATTTTTTACTTCAAGTAGAAATTTGATTCTACTCCGGCACTGCAACTGGAATCAATTCTACTTTAGCACTACAACCGGAATCGATTCTAGTCCATTTCCAGATCTACAGCTTTCTGCCTTGGTCACCTTTGCACGTATTGGTTTGTATTTACCTCGACGTTAAATTTGGGAACTATTTGGGACATTTTTAAGCCAACTAGAACTCCACTTTAGATACTTGTACCCATGATTACCATTGTTACTCCAGGAGAATAGGTTGGATCGATTCTTGTACTCCATCTCGCTATTTGCCACTTGAAGTGAGATAGAACCAGCGAATACTAGCTACTTAAAGGTTTAATAAGTTAGTGAATTATTTTGTCAATAATTTAGTACCCCAGAGGTGTTCTCTAAGGACTAGAGAATCACAAAATTCATTTAAGTTCACTGAGACCAATTTTAAAGATATTTCAATTATTATTTAATTTGAAAAATAAAAATTATGAGACCCCATATAAACTTTGCTATTAATTTAGAACTCTAACCAAGTTTTCTTAAATGTTTAAAGTATGGGGTCTCCCTTGGTCTTCTTTGCAAGTATTGGTTTGCATTTATCTCGATATTAAATTTAAGCACTTTTTGGGTCATTTTTAAGCCAACTGAAACTCCACTTCAGATACTGGTACCCGTGATTACCATTGTTACTCCAGCAGGAAAGATTAAATCAATTCTTTTCCTTTATCTCGCTGTTTGCCACCTGAAGCGGAATAGAACCAGCGAATACTAGCTACTTAAAAGTTTAATAAAATACAACCTGTTAATAAATTATTTTTTCAATAATTTAGTACCCCAGACGTGTTTTCCTAGTACTGTAGAATCACAAAATTTATTTTAGTTCGCTGAGACCAATTTTAAAGATATTTAAACTATTATTACATTAAAAAAAAGAAAAAACTATATAAACCCATATGAACTTCCTTATTAATTTGGAACTCTAGCCAAGTTCCCTTAAATTTTTAAAGTAGGGACTCCTCTTGGTCATCTTTGCACGTATTGGTTTGCATTTACCTCGATATTGAATTTGGGCACTATTTGGGTCATTTTTAAGCCAACTGAAACTCTACTTTAGATACTTGTGCTTATAATGATCATAGTTACTTCAGCAGAAAAGGTTGAATTGATTCTTCTAATCCATTTTGCTGCCTATCACCTGAAGTGGGATAGAACCAGCAAATACTTACTACTTAAAAGTTTAATAATTTACAGTCTGGTGGTGAATTATTTTTTTAATAATTTAGCACCCCAGACGTATTCTCTTAGGACTGCAGAATCATAAAATTCATTTTAGTTCTTTGAGACCAATTTTAAAGATATTTGAATTATTATTACATTAAAAAAAACTATAGAAACCCATATAAACTTCCTTATTAATTTGGAACTCTAGCCAAGTTTCCTTAAATTTTTAAAGTAGGGACTTCTCCTTGGTCATCTTTGCACGTATTGGTTTGCATTTACCTCGATATTAAATTTGGGCACTAATTGAGTTATTTTTAAGCCAACTGAAACACCACTTTAGATACTTGTACCTGTAATTATTATTGTTACTTCAGCAGAAAAGGTTAAATTGATTCTTGTTTTCCATTTTGCTGCTTGCCACCTAAAGTGGGATAGAACCAGCGAATACTAGCTACTTAAAGGTTAAATAATTTACACCTTAATGGTGAATTATTTTTTTTTAATATAGTACGCTAGACGTGTTCTTTTAGGACTGTAGAATCACAAAATTCATTTTAGTTTACTGAGACCAATTTTAAAGATATTTAAACCATTATTACATTAAAAAAAAAGAAAAAATTATAGAAACCCATATAAACTTCCTTATTAATTTGGAATTCCAGCCAAGTTTCCTTAAATTTTTAAAGTAGGGACTTTCCCTTGGTCATCTTTGAACGTATTGGTTTGCATTTACCTCGATATTAAATTTGGGCACTATTTGGGTCATTTTTAGGCCAACTGAAACTCTACTTTAGATACTTGTACCTATAATGATCGTTGTTACTCCAGCAGAAAAGGTTGAATTAATTCTTGTCCTCCATTTTACTGCTTGCCACCTGAAGTGGGATAGAACCAGCGAATACTAGCTATTTAAAAAATTAATAATTTACACCTTGCTGGTATTTTTTTTTTTAATTTAGTACCCTAGACGTGTTCTCTTAGGACTGTAAAATCACAAAATTTATTTTAGTTCTTTAAGACCAATTTAAAAGATATTTTAATTATTATTACATTAAAAAAAACTATAGAAACCCATATAAACTTCCTTATTAATTTGGAATTCTAGTTAAGTTTTCTTAAATTTTTAAAGTAGGGACTTCCCCTTGGTTATTTTTGCACGTATTGGTTTGCATTTACCTCGATATTGAATTTGGGCACTATTTGGGTCATTTTTAAGCCAACTGAAACTCGACCTTAGATACTTGTGCCTATAATGATCATTGTTACTTCAGCAGAAAAGGTTGACTTGATTCTTGTCCTCCATTTTGCTGCTTGCCACCTGAAGTGGGATAGAACCAGCGAATACTAGCTACTTAAAGATTTAATAATTTACAGCCTGGTAATGAATTATTTTTTTAAAAATTTGGTAGCCCAGACGTGTTTCGTTACACTCTAGAATCACTAAATTCATTTAAGTTTATTAAGATCCATTCTAAAGATACCTAAATTATGATTTAATTAAAAAAGAAACAAACTATAAAACCCCATATGAACTTCCCTATTAATTTAGAACTGTAGCCAAGTTCCTATAAATTTCGAAAGTATGGAGTCCCCCTTGGTCATCTTTGCACATATTGGTTTGCATTTATCTTCATATTGAATTTGGACAATATTTGTGTCAGTTTTAAGCCAACTGAAACTCCACTTTGGATACTTGTACCCGTGGTTACCATTTTTACTTCAGCAGAAAAGGTTAAATCAATTGTTGTTCTCCATCTTGCTGTTCGCAACCTAAAGTGAGATAGAACCAGCGAATACTAGCTACTTAAAAGTTTATTAAGGACTAAATTATGTTTTCAATAATTTAGTACCCTAGACGTGTTTTCAAAGGACTGTAGAATCACTAAATTTATTTTAGTTTACTGTGACAAGTTTCAAAGATACTTAAATAAGTAATTAATTTAAAAAAACTATAGAACTCCATATGGACTTCTTTATTAATTTAGAACTCTGGCCAAGTTTCCTTAAATTTTTAAAGTTGGGAGTCTCTTAACTAATAAATGATCAGTTACAGATTTCTGACTGCTTCCACGAGCGTTCAGATCAGTATCAACCCTAAAAAGCATTCACCATCGACTGACGAAACATCATTAAATCAGCCCAACTTTGCAGAGGATTCGCTTATAAGTGAAGAATTATTTTTCTTCAATTTAAAATAATTTTTGTCGTACATATTATTTCATAACCATTAAACTCTATTAACAATAAATATACAACATAGAAGTAGCAACAATGCAGGTTTTAAACTCCCGATTTGGTAAGTTTAAATTAAACTAGAGCTGGATAAACATTTTTTAAAACCAGATTTATTTACCTACAATATCAACACAAAAATTAGTGGAAGAAGCCATCCATTATAGTATGGATTGGGCAGCTGAGAACGTTATTTTTGGTAAAAATTTATAAGGATTTTTTATTTGAGGTTACTGACTGAAATCAGCGATTCGCGTCGACATATTCGCTTGATTCGGAATTTTCAAACGAGACGAAGTTTGCAGATTTGAAGACGTCTTAAAGGAAAACGAATTGTTGTTGAAAAGACTAAAAGAGGGGAAAAGTTCGGGGCAGGAGCGCGTGTGGGGGCCTCGACAATACTCTAGTTAAGTGAGCTCATGACTGCAAGGCATCATTTCCATGACAAGGACTTTCGAGTAAGCAGCGGGTGCCAACGTTTCCAAAGCTAAATTCAACGTGAAATATCTAATATAAACTCACACCCTCGGCTGCGTACCATCCTGACTCACACATTTATCCATCCATCTATCATTAGGTGGGCTTCCCAGTTGACAGAGCTTATGCAGCTACATTAATAGTAACAATTAATTAGTGCTTGTCGGTGAGAATAAAATTGTTTTTTAATTTTGTTCCAACTCGAAATGTCTTATTATTTTTTAAATCGTTTCGACCTTCCATCAAGTTTAATTCCCCAAATTTTTGCTTCCATATTTTTTTAATGGTTCAATTCGAAACTTAATTTTTTGACAAAAATGTCTAATTTTCCAGGTTAAAATAATTCAAAAAATAAGAGGTTGGAGCAAGCTGCTCCTGTTTATGTTTAACAATAAATTTAGGTGGTAATCCTAAAAGCTACAGAGTTCTAGATGATCTAGAAGGTTGGAACAATCACATGGAACAAAAAACGTATCGAAATGCACCAATTTATTGTTTTTTTGCTATTGTAGCAGACAGTAGATATCGAAAGTACGTATATGTGAAGTGAATGAGTAAGAGTTGAGGCTAGCGGTGACGATGGCTCCGTGGTTAGGAATCTGGCCTGTAACGTAAAGGTCAAGAGTTCGACTCCCAGTCGCTGATGACATATTTTTAACTCTACTACAGTTTTAGAAGTGGGTTTAGAGATCCATCTGACATCATAGCATTTATGTTTATAAATTATGTTTACCAAGGTGTCGGATTATGGCCGACAGCCGAGGACGGCTGTGTTGTCAGGAATGGCTGAGCTGTAGCAGACCGTAGATATCGAGAGTATATTATGTAAAGTAAATGAGTAAGAGTTGAGGGTAGTGGTGACGATGGCTTCGTGGTTAGGAACCTTGCCCGTAACGGGAAGGTCCAGGGTTCGACTCCCAGTCGCTGATCACATATTTTTAACTCTATTACACTATTAAGAGTAAATAATTTTAGCTACTAAGGCAATAAAGATTTATTTCGTTTTCAGTAGTAACAACATCCTAATTAATCCACTAATTAATGGGTATCTCAAGTAGAGTCTCTATCATTAACAATGCGGCATTTGCCACATTACTCTAAGTACATTATGAAATGAAACGATTGAGCTGGCATCAAATTGTGTTCGCAGCCGTTTTCGGGTTGTAAAGGACGGACCCTTGATGGGTCTTAGAGTTCTAACTGCCTTCTAATCTACGCTCTTAAACGGCCACAATAGCTAGATTATTATACCCTTCCGTTTGTTACAGAATTCACAAGCATTACGGTCTTAGTAACTTAAGTCTCTAATCATAAGCTTCGTTCTTTAAATGCAAAACAAATTAAGACCCAAAATAAAGGATTCGTATTAAATTTAACGCTAGTCATTTCGACGATTGCTACGGCTTGGAAAATGCAAGCCAAACTAAACTGAACTAAAGATGAAAACCTTAGAAACCCAAAAGGGATCACAGGCCACAAAAAGCAAAAAATTTTGACTTAACATTTTTAACAGAAATTGAGATATTGAATTAACTTTTTCGTTACCATTTTTTTGTAATAAATATGAAACTATTAGTCCTAACAAATTTTTGATTTAATTTATTCTTCACACTAATATTTAAAGGAAGCTTCAAAGGTATTAAATTCATCATCATCATCAGGTCACATTTCCATTAATCTAACCCAAAAGCTAGTGAAACTCTCTTGGGGGAAAAATCGACATTTTTATTTTAAAAAACCAAAATTTCAAGGAAAGATCTAATGCAACGAAATATTTTTAATAAACATAATTATATTATATCTTACTTTGACCTATCATCAACATTTTTAATTTAGTTTAAAACTGTTGACAATTTCTTGGTAATTTAAAGTTTAAATGTTGTGTCTAAAGTCGAAGACTCGAAATTAAAGTCGAGATTTCGAAAAGAAATGGTTGCTGGTTCACAAATAAAATATTGGAAGAAAACATGAAAGAAGTTAACATTTCCCGAAAAATGTGAAAATTGAGGAAAAAACGGTAAAAAATTAACGAAACAAACAATCCTAAATTGACGTCCTTGTGTTGCATTCCCACCACCAGATCCTGTTTACCGTAGTTTAAACTTCTGACGGTTTATTTAATGGGATATTTTGAAATCAATGTAAAATAGTTACCTGAAACTTATTTTTATTCCAAATTAGATACATTTACTTATTTCAAAACATTTGCCTCTGGCATGGTGAACATACTGAGTTAACGTGCTCTTCTGTTTTGGTGAAACTGACTGGTCCATGGTTATCTTCAAAAATTAAAATACAAATCTTATTCCCTGAAACCAAGAAAGATTAAAAGGCACAACAAAGGTTACTCTAACGCGTTTCGATAGCCAGGGTATCATCTTCAGAGAGATACTGATACAGCTCTTCTGTTTCAACAATTTTGTCCTTTGTATCAATTTTTATTTAATAAGAGTTTTACCTGTGGTATGATAGACACACTGAGTTAACGTGCGCTGTGGTTTTGAATTTGGTTTTTAATTTCTTGTATACTCTTCTTTTATTTTGTAATTTTCATTTAATATTTTTTTTGTTCCTGGAGAAGGGGCTTCTTTCGTTTCGCCCACCATTGTAGGAGGCCTACAATGGTGGGCGAAACGAAAGAAGCCCCTTCTCCAGGAACTTTCCAGGAATTTTCATTTAATTTTTTTTTGTTCCTGAGAAGGGGCTTCTTTCGTTTCGCCCACCATTGTAGGAGGCCTACAATGGTGGACAAAACGTCGAACACTAGTGGAAGAATGGAAGAATTATATCTTGTACTAACTCTGGCAATGGAAGGAAGCCTTCATTATCACAACAGGGATAAGTAAACAAATGTTTCATTTAAGTATTTTCAGACTTTCAGGAAGAAATTTCTATAATCGTAAATAATCAGCTCTATATTTCAGGTCCTTCCTATTTTTTGTGCACTTTCCTTAGGAGCTTCTTTATTTAATTTAATATATCCGCTGAATTCGCTCATAATTCATGGAATATTTCCCGACGGCTCTCCACACGCGATCTATCCCAAGCACGCCAGAAATTTTAAAATTAAATTCGAAATAAGCAGGAAAGAAACGTTTGCCCGGAGTTTGTGATCGCCGTGTTATGAAATGTGTGGAAGCCGATGTCTGAAGTTCATAAATCCCATAAATAAGCAGGACTCTCATTTGCAAGGCAGATGGGGCGATGCACTCGGGTTCCAAGGCCGTCGCGGCGCTCCATACCGAGTGCGCCTGCTCGCGTCACCTGCTCCGTCGTCACGTCACCTGCTCGAAGGAAAGGCGCGCGCCTCGTCCACCCGGACTCCCGGAGTCTTCCCGGATCGTTATTCGTGGAACTGGCCCTCCTTGCTATGCCACCACCCATCTAATATCCGCTAATGGAGCTGCAGATCAAGAAACATCACATACGAGGCGAGGAAGGCTCGCCGGACGGCTCTTGTGTTTACTCTGACCTTGAATTTGCGGCCCAAAATCTCCTTGCTACTTAATATGAGGAAAGCAGAAAGGTCAGACTGAGGTAGATCGATATATGAATTATTCAATAGGGGGAAAGTGAATGAACTTCTTCTCAACGTCTAAACATATGGGTTAAATGAAAATTCCTCGCTGTACTCTAATAAGGCACTGGCGAAATAGCTTTATCTTCACTTGTCAGAAGTTTATTAATTCATTTCGCGCCTCACAGAGCTTTGCTTTACTGCGAACATAAAATCTCACAAAGATGCAGTTTCACCACTAAATAGCTTCATACGCGTACAACCGAGTTATCCTCATATTTTAATGGCATTTCTTATATTCATCCAAAGGAACGTATATTCAATATGCAGTAGAATCCCCACGAAGATGTTTTTTTAGCAGAAAAGCTACTTAAAAGTTTCATCAAAAAGTTCTCTATTGAATGAAGCCAGCAAAAGCTCACCAACACTTTACCAAATGTGAAGCACTAAGTGACACTGACTCTGCCCCTGACACTGGCACTGATCCTGACACTGACACTGACACCGACAGTGACATTGACACTGACACTGACACTGACACTAACACCATCGCTGACACTACACTGACACTGACACCGACAGTGACATTGACTCTGACATTGACACTGACACTGACACTGACACTGACACTGACACTGACTCTGACACTGACACTACACTGACACTAACACTGACACCGACAGTGACACTGACTCTAACATTGACACTGACACTAATACTGACACTGACACTACACTGACACTAACACTGACACCGACAGTGACACTGACTCTAACATTGACACTGACACTAATACTGATACTGACATTGACACTGACATTGACACTGACATTGACACTGAAACTGACACTGCCACTGACAAAGTAAGAGACAAATGAAACTGACACTGACACTGACACTGACACTGACACTGACACTGACACTGACACTGACACTGACACTGACACTGACACTGACACTGACACTACACTGACACTGACACTAACACCGACAGTGACACTGACTCTAACATTGACACTGACACTAATACTGATACTGACATTGACACTGACATTGACACTGACATTGACACTGACATTGACACTGACATTGACACTGACATTGACACTGACATTGACACTGACACCGACAGTGACACTGACTTTGACATTGGACTAACGCTGACACTGATACTGACATTGACACTGACATTGACACTGACATTGACACTGAAACTGACACTGCCACTGACAAAGTAAGAGACAAATGTCAAAGAATGCAGAGAGAATATTGTTAACCTCAGTTTTCTCGATTTGTGTTAGTTGCCCACAAACAGATGAGCATTTATGCCTTTATTTGTGGGGTCACTGTACCATCATTAAACAATATGAGAGTACCAGGGACAGATTTAAGGGTGTCACAAGTGTATTGGGTACTAAAGTGGTTTGGTTATTTTTTTTTTTCATCGTAAAGAAATATTGGAGACCCCAAAGTCTTGTCACATTTTCGTGTGTAGCAATATTTATGGGCTGAATCCTCCCTAGGAGAGAACTATCTCATTTTGTCACCCAATTCTGTCTTAAATTTTGGAGGTGCCTCCCTCAAACTCGCCACAGCAGACCAAAAATGGGGACGGTATTCCTGGTTTACCCGGCTCACAAAACATAAGAATTCCGTGTCATTTTTCATTTTGGAAGAATTGGGATTGTATCACTCGAACACTTGAGATTACGTAAGCGAGAACCGCCACTACCAAAGAGATTATTGCATCAAGATAAATGTCCGTATGTCCCAATTTTATAGGATTTGACACTGATTTATAATTTTTCACCAAAAAAATTCTCCCGAAACGATTAAATGTCCCAGTTTTGTAAAAAAAATTAGCGCTGTCAAAGCCACATTGATCGTTGCGACCTTAAGCTTAAAATTTCTATCTTTTTTGAACTATTTCACATTTTCCCTCGAACCTGTCTTTATGAAAAAATGTATACTTTTTTCTCAACATTTTTGATTTCTAATTCTAAAATCTCTTTTATAAATTTCGACCTTTTTTTCAAAATCTTGGCTTTGTCCAGAAATTTTAATTTTATTCGAAACACTAAGAAGAATCTGTAATAAAAAAATGTTTATATTATCAGTCTAAGTTTTTTTTATATATTTTCAATTTTTCTCAAATGTTGTCCCCTTTTCTTCAAGTTTTTAGTTTAAATCTTGCGTTATTAATTCATAAATTATCGTTTTTAACTTCGAGGTTCCAAAAAAACGTATTCTAAAATTGATTGTATATTTACAATACAATCAGCATCAGGTGTTATTACACCTAATCTATGATAGTTGTTCTCAAAATCTCAAGTAGATTCTGCAATTTGTTATTTGCTTTTCCAAAATTTTGATTTTAAACTCGAAAATTTTACTATTCTAAAGATTTTTATTTTTCATACACTTTTAATGTGTTTGATGAAACGGACTGGTCCTTGGTTATCTTCAAAAATTGAAATACAGAACTTGTCCCCTGAAACCAAGAAAGATTAAAAAACACAACAAAGGTTGCAAAGTTTTGCTCTGAAGATGACAGCTTGGCTGTCGAAACGCGTTAGAGCAGCCTTTGTTGTGATTTTTAATCTTTCTTGGTTTCAGGGGACAAGTTCTGTATTTCAACTTTTAATGTGAACAACTTTAGAATTCTGCATTTTATAGTTTTAGGTTTTATTTTTATATTTCCCAATTTTCGACTTTCAAAAATTTTGCAATTCGTCTCAAAATTGTAACTTTCTAGAGATTTGGATTTTTTTCAAAATTTTTATGAATTTAAATTTTTCCAAAGATTTACAATAAATTTTGACTATTTTGCAAATTAACTGTTTTCAAGAAGTATTCTTTAATTTTTTAACCATGATTTAAAATGGTCAAGTTTCTACTTGTTCATTAAAATGCTGCATTTTTGACTTTTATTTCCTCGTTTAACTTCCAACTTATGCAATATCAATCAGTTTCATTGCAACTTTTAGAAAATCCGACTTTGTAAAGCTTATAATCAAACAAGTTAGTTATCATTTCAAGTCAAAATGAATTTAAAACTAGTTTTTGATTTTTTGAGAAGTTTATTTTCTTCTCGACAATTTAAATTTTAAGTAAAAAAAATTGCTAAAAAATTTTATTTTTTTGTCGAAATTTCAAGTCAAAATGAATTTAAGACCAGTTTTTGATTTTTTCAGAAGTTTATTTTCTTCTCGACAATTCAAATTTTAACTAAAAAAATTGCTAAAAAATTTTATTTTTTTGTCGAAATTTTAATATTTCCTGAAAATTCCGATTTTAGACTAGCAGTTTCGTAGGACACAAGACTTGTATATAGCAGATTTTAATTTTTTTTCTAAAATTTTTACTTTATACTCAAAAATCTTTAAACTTTCAGCAATAACTGAATTTACAGCTCATACAACAATTTTCATTTATTGTTGAAATTGACGTTTT
This sequence comes from Dastarcus helophoroides, assembly GCA_028583605.1. Lineage (NCBI taxonomy): Eukaryota > Metazoa > Arthropoda > Insecta > Coleoptera > Bothrideridae > Dastarcus > Dastarcus helophoroides. The sequence continues at coordinate 8,921,967 of CM053336.1, read as the reverse complement.
AAAAATTGTAAATGTCTTATAGTCGTGTGTCAAAAAATGATTTCAAAGGTAAACAATTTATTTGAATAATAATTTAAAGAAACAAACAAACTGGGCTCGTTAAGCCAAAATGTTATTGAAAGTAAAAATCTTTTTCCCGACATTTCGACTTTAGTTCCTTAACGTTTGCATTTTTTCTAAAAGTTTAAATGTAACATTTAAAAGTTTTCTATATAAACTTAGATTTTGTTTTCCAAATTTCGAATTTCTCGTTGAGCTTGAACTCGAAATGTTTTCCTATTTTCTATAATCAAACTTTAAACCAAAAATTATTATGAAATCATTTAAAAATTCCAAATTTTTACTCTAAGATAAATGGATATTTTTGAAAAATAGGTCAATTTTTCGAAAATATCCACTTTATCCATCATTTTTCGAAAGTTTTGACTTTAACTCGACTTTTTTTCTAATTTCTCTGAAAATTTATGAAGAGTTACCTCGATTTATTTTATTTGGTTTAAATATTAAAATTTTCCCCAGTTTTTTTTACATATTTCCAAGTTTTTTTTTTTTAAATTAAGCGTAATGCTCACGGAGTGTTGCACGACGATGGCGAGGTCTGTGAGGTTCTTGAAATTCCTCGAATTAACTGAACCGAATTCAACGAGATCATCGTTGAGTTGCAGCCCTGCAAGTCAATCGATAATTAAGGATATTCGCTTAAATTGCCATAACTTCGCAAATAATGCATATACTAAGGATCAGTGGCGGCTCGTAGCCAAAACTAATGGGAGGGCTGCTTAGCGTTTAAAAATTTTTAAGATTTCGACATTTTCAAAACGTTACTTTTCGAACATTTTAGATTTTTTTGAAAACTTCACAATGAAAATTTTGATAATATCGCGTTTTTTGAAAGGTTGGATTTTTTTCCAAATTTCGACTGTATTGCAAAATTTAATTTTTTTTCTTGTAATTTCGACCTTATTTTATTTTAAAGTATTGACTTTTCTAAAAAACTGTAAATACTCTTTTAAAAATTTCCGTATTTTCGTAAATATTTAGACTTTTCGGTGTTCTGTGTTTTTTTGTAATTTTTTTTTTTGAAAATTAATTATTACATTTTTTTACCATTTGAACATTCTTACTTCTTCTAAAAATGTAATTTTTTTCAAAACTGGACCTTTGACTTTTTAAATTTTCGACTTTTTTCTAAATTTTATCCTCGTTTATAATTTTATTTAGAAAATTATAATTTTTTTATTGAAAATGTCGATTCTTATTTAAATGTCAACTGTTTTTCAAAATTTCGACTTTTTTGCAAAGTTTCGATTATTTTTTGATTTTTTTTTGTTGAAAATTTCGCTACTTCTTAATTTTCGAAATTCATTCAAAATTTCGATTTTCTTGAAAATTTTAAAATGTCATGAAATGTTTGACATTTTTTCAAAATTTTAATTTTTTTGACCTAAAATTTTAACTTCTTAAAAAAATGTTCCATTTTGATTCAAAATTTTAACTACCAAAAATTTAAACTTTTTCCAAAATTTTAACTTATCAATATTTCGACTTTTGAAAACCTCGATCTTTCTGATAATTTTCGCTTGTTTTCAATATTCCGGTTTCGAAAATTTTGATTTATATTGAAAAGTTGAGTGCAAATTTTCCCACTTTTCTTTTTTAAAATTTCGAATTATTTCGTAAATTCGATAAATATTCTCAAATCTTTTTAAAATTATAATCTTTTTTAATTTCGACTATAAAATTTCGACCACTTCTCTTTGAAAATTTCTTCTTTGGCAAAATTTTTGCTTCAACAAACAACTTTCTTTATTGAAAATGTTAGCCCTTTCTTAAATCTGTACTTTTTTGAAATTTTCGACTTTTTATTTTAATTCCCAATTTGTTGAAAATTCTGGCCTTTTTCAAATGTTCCAATTTTTCAAAATTTTGATAATTTTCCGGAATTTAAAATTTTTTGGAAAACTTAAAAATTTTGACTACGTTTATTTCAACTATTTTCAAAATTTTGACATTTTTTATAAACCGTCGATCCTTTATTCGAAAATTGTGATTTTTTTTTAGGTCAGACATTTCTTAAAACCTTTTATTGAAATTTTCGACTAATATTTCGTATGATTTCGACTCTATTTCAAAACTTCGACTTTTTTCAAAAGTTCGACTCTTATGTTTTTTTCAATTTATTTAAAATTTCTTCGGCCCAGTTTGGAAATGTTAATATAATAATAAATTGAAAAAAACATAACAATTCCGGTCAATAAGGCTCTACCATGAAGAATAAGTTCGACTCTTGTTGAAAACTTAACTTTTTTGTTGAAAAATTCGAACTTTTTTAAACATTTTATTTATACAGTTTATTAAACATTTTCAATTAAATCTTTGACTTAAAAGGAAAGATACTTTTTAAACTTGAACGAAAATTTCGACTTTTTTCAAAATTTTACCTTTTCAAAATTTCAACATTTTTGATAATTACAAATTTTTCGATAATTTTGAGTTTTCTCCAATATTCAAAATATTCAGCTTCCTTGAAAATTTAATTTAAAACTCTGCAATTTGTTTTAAATGTGTTTAAATTTTTTCAAAAATTCGTCTTTTATTCACATTCCTAAAATTATTGAAAATGTCGACCATTTCGAAATCCTTATTTTCTCTTGAAGATTTGACTTTCTATGAAAATTAAAATTTTTTTAAAATTTGACTTTTTTTAAAAAATTCGACTTTTCTGATAACTAGCTTTTTTTTTAAAGTGGTAACGTTTTGCTTTGTAAATTTACATTTTGTTGAAAAAAAATTCGAAATAATACTCAAATTTAAAAAATTAATATCAGAAATTTCTATTTTTAAAATTGTTCAAAGTTTTAGAACAATTTTCCAAAAAAAACTTGCATTTTATGTACAAATAAATTGCCAAAATTTTGAATTTTCCCTGGAATTATAAAATTACAAAAAAAATTAAATTAGAGCAATAAATTGTTAATAAAGTTTTTTCAACATTTTGATCCATTTTAATGACAAAATCTCCAGAAAATGTCATCATTTCTAAAAAACTTCGTAGGAAAGAAAGCAAAATTTTTTAGAGAAAAAATCGAAATTTGAAAACAAAATTGATATATCTTTACAAAAAAGTTGAAATTTTTTTGTTTTTGCCAAAATGTTGAAATTTTTATAGAGCTTTAAGGGTTTTTTTTCAAACATTTTTGTCAAAACTACAAAATAAAATAAGCTTTAAATTGTCAAAGTGTTGTGAAAAAACTTGACATTTTTAAAGCAAATTAGAGGAACATAAAGAAAAATCTGGAGAAGTTGGAATGTATAGAAGAAATTTTAAGAACACTTTCATGGAGATTTCGAGAAAATTTATTTTTATAAAATGTTTAGAAAAAATGAAAACTTTGCAGAAAAAGTTTTTTTCAATTTATTTAACATTTATTCGGCCCAGAAATGTTAAATAAATTGAAAAAAACATAATATTTCTGGTCAATAAGGGTCTACCATGAAGAATTTGCAGAAAATATCAAAATTTTCTAAAAAAATCGAAATATCTGAAAAAAACTTTAAATTTTCATACAAAATGAGATTTAAAGTAAAAATTTGAAGACACCTTATTAACTTATTTTTTTAGAGAAATAGTAAAATGCGAGATGGGTTTGATTTAGATTTTCCTTGAAATTGTAATTATTTTCTCAAAATGTTGTCATTTTCAAATAAATTTGGGTTTTTTTCTTAACATTTTAATTCCTGCTCGAAATATTGATTTCTTCGTCAATACTTTTACAAAAATTAGTTTTCAAAAATGTAATTTTGATCAAAATTAAAAATAAAATATGTTTTTAAATGTCGTAACTTCGTGAAAGAAGCCTAAAAGTTCTATAAAAAGTAATCAGAGAAAATTTAAAATTTCTACAAAAAATGTACTAATGCAATTGTTCAAAAAATTTTAAGAAAAAAGCGTAAGCGAAATTGGGGGTGCTGCAGTTCCACAGTGCTTATACGCCAGCTGCCACTGCTAAGGATATTGACTGTAGCTGTTCAACCTCAAAGAATTCCAAAGCAAGGCTAAATTCTTTTTTACTTTTAAATCTGAAGTAACGTCTTAATCTAAGGTTTTTGAGTTTTTTTTTAATTTCGACCCTTCTAGACACTTTACTTTTAATCTCAACTTAATTAATTTTTTTTGCAATTTTGAATTATTTCTCAAATTTTGTGTATAAAATTCATTCTTTTAAAATTCTATTTTAACTTGCACTTTTTTGTTTTTTTTAATTTTAGTTTTCTTTTCTCCAAATTTAAACTCTTATGTCAAAATGTTTTTTTCCTAAAATGCTGAACAACTAAAACCAATAATTTATTATTGCTTAAGTTAAAAATTTTTGAAAAAAAGTAAGAAAAAAAAGTCTATATTTTTCATTTTTCTTCTTCTCTAATATTTAAACCCAAAACTTGGATTACAATCAGAAGTGCGATCCTAAAGCTTTCACTAAAGGGTTACAAGGTTTGATACGTTCGCATTGTTTCATTACAGAATGTTTGATTCAAAATTTGTTCAGCTTTCAAAACGCTACTCGCATTTTCTGTATGATCCTTATTTTCCGAGTTATTAATTACCAAAATCAAAAATAATTGAAACCTGGTCCGGTGTCAGCAAATATTTATCGAAACATTGTGGAATTTTTAATATCTTTTGTTTTTTAATCTTTAATAAAGTTTAATAGTTATGAAAATTAAAAATGGGTTTTTTGATTCAAAGGACGGCGAAAAATCATCTTAGAGGACTCGGACACCATTCAAACTAAAGAGAATTAAATTACCTAAAATTGCTTTGTAATGGGATTACTTGAAAAAAATTATGAAAATTGATGGATTCTGTTAACGTCAAAAATTTTAAAAGAATGTCTGCCCTTTACGATTGATCAAAGAGTACTGAACGCTAAAAAATGTTATCTGAATAATTAAAAACTAGAGACTTAAGAGCCTTAATTCGCTTTTTTTTCTAGCCATTCTCTATGACGATTTTTCTTTGAGTTGCAGCCTTTTGAAAATCACCTAAGAATTTAAGATATTTTTTTATATCCTTGATTTTTGTTCCAGTTATGAATTGCTATCTACTACACTTGTCCAGTATTGGCAAAGATGTTCAAGGACAGATAAAAATCTGAATGTAAGAAGAAGTTTAATAATTTTATTTAACATTTTAACAACCCAGTTTGGAAATATTCAAATTTTTATTAATGTTTGTTGACAATATTCTAAAACAGTTTTTGATTTATGACTACGTGATATCTAAATTTATTTAAAACGTCACCTTACGACAAACTGGGTCGTAGAAATGTTAAATAAAATTAATAAACATAATTTTTTCGACCAATAAAAGTCCACCATGAAGAAGTCTTGTGATAATACAAAAAAAATTAAAAATAACGTGAATATTTTGTCACTGAAGCGGCTGAATTATGGGGTTTAGAAGAGTAAAAAAATTGATATAAATGCAATTCGTAATATCTGAAATACGAATCTTTTCAACCAGCGTGCGAAAATTGTCTCATTTTCTCTAAACCACCCAATATTCTCATATTTCCCCTAAAACTCGGAAACACAACAATAACGCACATAACGTCATTACGTAAAAATATATCGAATAAAATGATGTCGAGCGTCTCCCTACGCACTTACAGCGAGAGGGATTGAAATATAACAATAAAACAGTTAATAGACGAGGTGTCATATGCCTCTGGGCACACTATAGGGGGCAAGGGTGGCTAGCGGTCTCAGACCGATACGGCTAATTTGAACCGCGGGCCGTCCACGATAAGAGCGCACCAGCCCCAATTTTGATTCTCTTTTTGCGACGCTCCGCTCATTGGATTTGAATACGGTCGGTTCGGTCAACAGCTGTCACATACTTCAAATGCGTCTCTAATTTGCCGCCATTACGACCCTGATTTGTCAACTCGGGCGAATGAATTTCTATCGAAACGATTATTTACAATGAAAAAATCTAAAAAGAATTGAAACGTTTGCACCAGAGTTTTAAACATCTTTCTACAGGGCAGGGGTTCATATCAAGGGTAGTCACATAAAAAAGTCGTCAAGGGTGCTATGATTTTTGGTTAAAAGTAGATACTTCGAGCTTAAATTAGATACTTTGAACTTAAACTAGATACTTCGAGCTTAAACTCGAAATTTCGAGCTTGAACTCGAAACTTCGAGTTTTCACTCGAAACTTCGAACTTGAGCTCGAAACTCCGAGCTTAAACTCGAAACTTCGAGCCTAAACTCGAAACTTCGAGCCTAAACTCGAAACTTCGAGCTTACACTCGAAACTTCGAGCTTAAACTCGAAACTTCGAGCTTACAATCGAAACTTCGAGCTTAAACTCGAAAGATTACCTCTCTTCTTGGAATTTTGTGTTGAAACTCAAACGTTTTTAAAAATTGAAGTGTAAGTAAGTGTATTGTATTATCAATTAATATTAAATTCGTTTCTACACGGTTACAAGCATCCAAACCACCAAAAAAAAGTAGGTGACAGTTTATTTTAAAGTATTTCCAATATTCTGACTTGTTTACTGGTGTGGGTTAGAACTATATTACGCAGACACTATACATCCTAGTTTTAAGTTTTCGCTTCTGTCGGCGGTCTCCAAGGCTGCCTATTTTTTATGATATAATTAATATTTTTTTCTAATTTCTGCATTTAGACTTCAACTTTAAATATTATTAACACTCGAGAATGTTTTTATTGTAAATTTCCAGTTCTTTTTCGAAAAGTGGTTCACATCTCCAACTCTTTTGATTTCAGCTGAAAAGGAGAGCAACAAAATTAATATTGACCTGGTAAAGCTATCTGCAGAAGTTAGAAAATGTCAAAACAGTTAAAAAATTATAGTAATATTCAATCGTTAAAGGATAAAAGTTTAATTTAATTGAGAAACCATTTATAGCCTTAATTACTTAGATTGTGTTTCCAGGAATCGTTCCTGGTAGTTCCTGGTAGCCTATGATAACTGTAAACGAAAGTAAGCCTGGAGGCGAATACAATTGGCATTTCGTAATGAATTTTAATACCAAAGGAACTTTACGTCCCTAATTAGTCACACGAGATTAAAAGTAACATCTTTAATTTTCACTTCAAATTACAACCATTTTTTCGTGTTAGTTCTTACTGTTAAGCGATCGCGATGAACGATGATGACTTTCCGTTTATGGTTCGCACGCCTTCCATTCCCTCTGTTTTTAAGTGCACTTTGTAACTTATTAATATTCACTAATTGAATGCGTTCGTAAACGGTTATAAGGGTCTGTAGTGTTGCCTCGGGTTATGTGATACCTGTTGTGCATAAAGAGACCGGCATATAAAACGCACAGAGAGGGAGGAACAATAGCCACCGAATAAATGAGTGCGTTCGCCTTATAAGGATACGTTCGAGCGTGAAAATCAATTACCCTCATGGTGAATACAACACATAAATGCTCTTCATTTGTAACATTTGGGTAATTAGCTTGCTCGTCTATTATATTTAAGAGAATTACGATGTTACGAAGTACGGAAATCGGCCAAGGAATGCCGAAACCGGTCTATGGTTGCCGTTGTAAATATTTTCAACATTTAGCAAATTCATACTGTCTTATTACATTTTTTTGTGAAACGGACTGGTCCTTGGTTGTCTTCAAAAATTTAAATACAAATATATTCCTCTGAAACCAAGAAAGATTAAAAAACACCACAGAGGTTGCTCTAACGCGTTTCTATAGTCAAGCTATCATCCTAGTTCTTCAGCTATCATCTCTCTGATCATTTTTAGAGTCCTTGGTTATCTTTAAAAATTGAAATACAAATCTTGTTCCCTGAAACCAAGAAAGGTTAGGTATCTCTCTGAAGATGACAGCTTTGCCATCGAAACGCGTTAGAGCAGCTTCTGTGGTGTTTTTTAATCTTTCTTGGTTTCAGGAAACAAGATTTTTATTTCAATCATTACAAAATGATTATTAATTGAAATTATTTGTTAAGTTTAACATACCTAAACGCATGTCATGCCGAGGGCGCTTGTATTTAATGGAATTTGCTATGATGCAAATCACTAGAATTAAGTTACCTCACATGCTTTTGTAACCCTTTAGGGAACCTTTCAGGATTTCCCTAAAGGGTGAGCTTGAAGTAGAAATTTCTTGAAAAATATTTCAGCATTCCTAGAAAAAGGATAATTTTTGCATCCAAAATCTAAAAAATTACTTGCACATTGTAATATTAAACTGAAAAGTTAAAGAAAAAAGTTGACAGTATAAGAACGCGAGCGTGAAAATCAATTACCCTCATGGTGAATACAACACATAAATGCTCTTCATTTGTAACATTTGGGTAATTAGCTTGCTCGTCTATTATATTTAAGAGAATTAAGATGTTACTAAGTACGGAAATCGGCCAAGGAATACCGAAACCGGTCTATGGTTGCCGTTGTAAATATTTTCAACATTTAGCAAATTCATACTGTCTTATTATATTTTTTTGTGGAACGGACTGGTCCTGGGTTATCTTCAAAAATTTAAATACAAATATATTCCTCTGAAACCAAGAAAGATTAAAAAACACCACAGAGGTTGCTCTAACGCGTTTCTATAGTCAAGCTATCATCCTAGTTCTTCAGCTATCATCTCTCTGATCATTTTTAGAGTCCTTGGTTATCTTTAAAAATTGAAATACAAATCTTGTTCCCTGAAACCAAGAAAGGTTAGGTATCTCTCTGAAGATGACAGCTTTGCCATCGAAACGCGTTAGAGCAGCTTCTGTGGTGTTTTTTAATCTTTCTTGGTTTCGGGAAACAAGATTTTTATTTCAATCATTACAAAATGATTATTAATTGAAATTATTTGTTAAGTTTAACATACCTAAACGCATGTCATGCCGAGGGCGCTTGTATTTAATGGAATTTGCTATGATGCAAATCACTAGAATTAAGTTACTTCACACGCTTTTGTAACCCTTTAAGGAACCTTTCAGGATTTCCCTAAAGGGTGAGCTTGAAGTAGAAATTTCTTGAAAAATATTTCATCATTCCTAGAAAAAGTATAATTTTTGCATCCAAAATCTAAAAAATTACTTGCACATTGTAATATTAAACTGAAAAGTTAAAGAAAAAAGTTGACAGTATAAGAACGCGAGCGTGAAAATCAATTACCCTCATGGTGAATACAACACATAAATGCTCTTCATTTGTAACATTTGGGTAATTAGCTTGCTCGTCTATTATATTTAAGAGAATTACGATGTTACGAAGTACGGAAATCGGCCAAGGAATATCGAAACCGGTCTATGGTTGCCGTTGTAAATATTTTCAACATTTAGCAAATTCATACCGTCTCATTACATTTTTTTGTGGAACGGACTGGTCCTGGGTTGTCTTCAAAAATTTTAATACAAATATATTCCTCTGAAACCAAGAAAGATTAAAAAACACCACAGAGGTTGCTCTAACGCGTTTCTATAGTCAAGCTATCATCCTAGTTCTTCAGCTATCATCTCTCTGATCATTTTTAGAGTCCTTGGTTATCTTTAAAAATTGAAATACAAATCTTGTTCCCTGAAACCAAGAAAGGTTAGGTATCTCTCTGAAGATGATAGCTTTGCCATCGAAACGCGTTAGAGCAGCTTCTGTGGTGTTTTTTAATCTTTCTTGGTTTCGGGAAACAAGATTTTTATTTCAATCATTACAAAATGATTATTAATTGAAATTATTTGTTAAGTTTAACATACCTAAACGCATGTCATGCCGAGGGCGCTTGTATTTAATGGAATTTGCTATGATGCAAATCCCGAGAATTTAGTTACCTCACACACTTTTGTAACCCTTAAGGGAAACTTTCAGGATTTCCCTAAAGGGTGAGCTTGAAGTAGAAATTTCTTGAAAAATATTTCAGCATTCCTAGAAAAAGTATAATTTTTGCATCCAAAATCTAAAAAATTACTTGCACATTGTAATATTAGACTGAAAAGTTAGAGAAAAAAGTTGACAGTATAAGAAAGTGAGCGTGAAAATCAATTACCCTCATGGTGAATACAACACATAAATGCTCTTCATTTGTAACATTTGGGAAATTAGCTTGCTCGTCTATTATATTTAAGAGAATTAAGGTGTTACGAAGTACGTAAATCGGCCAAGGAATACCGAAACCGGTCTATGGTTGCCGTTGTAAATATTTTCAACATTTAGCAAATTCATACTGTCTCATTACATTTTTTTGTGGAAAGGACTGGTCCTGGGTTCTCTTCAAAAATTTAAATACAAATATATTCCTCTGAAACCAAGAAAGATTAAAAAACACCACAGAGGTTGTTCTAACGCGTTTCGATAGTCAAGCTATCATCCTAGTTCTTCAGCTATCATCTCTCTGATCATCTTTAGAGTCCTTGGTTATCTTTAAAAATTGAAATACAAATCTTGTTCCCTGAAACCAAGAAAGGATAAGTATCTCTCTGAAGATGATAGCTTTGCCATCGAAACGCGTTAAAGCAGCTTCTGTGGTGTTTTTTAATCTTTCTTGGTTTCAGGAAACAAGATTTTTATTTCAATCATTACAAAATAATTATTAATTGAAATTATTTGTTAAGTTTAACATACCTAAACGCATGTCATGCCGAGGGCGCTTGTATTTAATGGAATTTGCTATGATGCAAATCACTACAATTAAGTTACCTCACACGCTTTTGTAACCCTTTAGGGAACCTTTCAGGATTTCCCTAAAGGATGAGCTTGAAGTAGAAATTTCTTGAAAAATATTTCAGCATTCCTAGAAAAAGTATAATTTTTGCATCCAAAATCTAAAAAATTACTTGCACATTGTAATATTAAACTGAAAAGTTAGAGAAAAAAGTTGACAGTATAAGAAAGCGAGCGGTGAAAATGAATTACCCTCATGGTGAATACAACACATAAATGCTTTTCATTTGTAACATTTGGGTAATTAGCTTGCTCGTCTATTATATTTAAGAGAATTAAGATGTTACGAAGTACGGAAATCGGCCAAGGAATACCGAAACCGGTGTATGGTTGCCGTTGTAAATATTTTCAACATTTAGCAAATTCATACTGTCTCATTACATTTTTTTGTGGAACGGACTGGTCCTGGGTTGTCTTCAAAAATTTAAATACAATTATATTTCTCTGAAACCAAGAAAGATTAAAAATCACCACAGAGGTTGTTCTAACGCGTTTCTATAGTCAAGCTATCATCCTAGTTCTTCAGCTATCATCTCTCTGATCATTTTAAGAGTCCTTGGTTATCTTTAAAAATTGAAATACAAATCTTGTTCCCTGAAACCAAGAAAGGTTAGGTATCTCTCTGAAGATGACAGCTTTGCCATCGAAACGCGTTAGAGCAGCTTCTGTGGTGTTTTTTAATCTTTCTTGGTTTCAGGAAACAAGATTTTTATTTCAATCATTACAAAATGATTATTAATTGAAATTATTTGTTAAGTTTAACATACCTAAACGCATGTCATGCCGAGGGCGCTTGTATTTAATGGAATTTGCTATGATGCAAATCTAGGATACAAGAATTTAATTACCCCACACATCTTTGTAACCCTTTAGGAGAAAGTTTGGTAGAACGGACTGGTCCTTGGTTATCTTCAAAAATTGAAATACAGAACTTGTCCCCTGAAACCAAAAAAGATTAAAAAACACAACAAACGCAGTATCTCTCTGAAGATGACAGGTTGCCTATCGAGACGCGTTAGAGCAACGTTTGTTGTGTTTTTTAATCTTTCTTGGTTTCAGGGGACAAGTTCTTTATTTCAACCTTTAGGGAAACTTTCAGCATTTCAGCTTTCTTGAAAAATATTTCAGCATTCCTAGAAAAAGTATAATTTTCCGAAATGTAAAACAGTACTTACACATTGTAATATTAAACTGAAAAGTTAGAGAAAAAAGTGGACAGCATAAGAAAAAATTGACATTTTTAAAAACAATCCCAAATTTTGGAGTTGAACAATTGTAATTTAAGCTAAGAATTTGGGGAAAATTCTTTACATTTATTTAAAAAATTAACATTTAAAAACTATTAGTGTTTTGAGATAAAATTTAGAGTACGAATTTCAGGATAATAGTAACGTCAACATTGACATACAGAACTTGTCCCCTGAAACCAAGAAAGATTAAAAAAAACACAACAAAGGTTGCTCTAACGCGTTTCGACATCCAAGCTGTCATCTTCAGAGAGATACAAAACGTTCCCAACAAAACTAATCGCAGTTTTCCCTCTGAAAATGACAGCTTGTCTGTCGAAACGCGTTAGAGCAACGTTTGTTGTGTTTTTTAACCTTTTTTTGGTTTCAGGGGACAAGTTCTGTATTTCAACCTTTGGGGAAACTGTCAGCATTTCCGCTTGAGTAGAAATTTCTTGAAAAATATTTCAGCATTCCTAGAAAAAGTATAATTTTCCGAAATATAAAACAGTACTTGCACGTTGCAATATTAAACTAAAAAGTTAGAGAAAAAAGTTGACAGTATAAGAAAAAATTGACATTTTTAAAAACAATCCCAAATTTTGGAGTTGAACAATTGTAATTTAAGCTAAGAATTTGGGGAAAATTCTTTACATTTATTTAAAAAATTAACATTTAAAAACTATTAGTGTTTTGAGATAAAATTTAGAGTACGAATTTCAGGATAATAGTAACGTCAACATTGACATACAGAACTTGTCCCCTGAAACCAAGAAAGATTAAAAAAAACACAACAAAGGTTGCTCTAACGCGTTTCGACATCCAAGCTGTCATCTTCAGAGAGATACAAAACGTTCCTAACAAAACTAATCGCAGTTTTCTCTCTGAAGATGACAGCTTGGCTGTCGAGACGTGTTAGAGCAACGTTTGTTGTGTTTTTTAACCTTTTTGGGTTTCAGGGGACAAGTTCTGTATTTCAACCTTTGGGGAAACTGTCAGCATTTCAGCTTGAGTAGAAATTTCTTGAAAAATATTTCAGCATTCCTAGAAAAAGTATAATTTTCCGAAATATAAAACAGTACTTGCACGTTGCAATATTAAACTAAAAAGTTAGAGAAAAAAGTTGACAGTATAAGAAAAAATTGACATTTTTAAAAACAATCCCAAATTTTGGAGTTGAACAATTGTAAATTTAAGCTAAGAATTTGGGAAAAATTCTTTACATTTCTTTAAAAAATTAACATTTAAAAACTATTAGTGTTTTGAGATAAAATTTAGAGAACAAATTTCAGGATAATAGTAACGTCAACATTGACTTACAGAACTTGTCCCCTGAAACCAAAAAAGCTTTAAAAAAACACAACAATGGTTGCTCTAACGCGTTTCGACAGCCAAGCTGTCATCTTCAGAGAGATACAAAACGTTTCTAACAAAACTACTCGCAGTTTTCCCTCTGAAAATGACAGCTTGGCTGTCGAAACGCGTTAGAGCAACGTTTGTTGTGTTTTTTAACCTTTTTTGGTTTCAGGGGACAAGTTCGGTATTTCAACCTTTGGGGAAACTGTCAGCATTTCAGCTTGAGTAGAAATTTCTTGAAAAATATTTCAGCATTCCTAGAAAAAGTATCATTTTCCGAAATATAAAACAGTACTTGCACATTGTAATATTAAACTGAAAAGTTAGAGAAAAAAGTTGACAGTATTAGAAAAAATTAACATTTTTAAAAACAATCCCAAGTTTTGGAGTTGAACAATTGTAAATTTAAGCTAAGAATTTGGGGAAAATTCTTTACATTTCTTTGAAAAATTAACATTTAAAAACTATTAGTGTTTTGAGATAAAATTTAGAGTACGAATTTCAGGATAATAGTAACGTCAACATTGACATACAGAACTTGTCCCCTGAAACCAAGAAAGATTAAAAAAACACAACAAAGGTTGCTCTAACGCGTTTCGACAGCCAAGCTGTCATCTTCAGAGAGATACAAAACGTTCCTAACAAAACTACTCGCAGTTTTCCCTCTGAAGATGACAGCTTGGCTGTCGAAACGCGTTAGAGCCACCTTTGTTGTGTTTTTTTTAAATCTTTCTTGGTTTCAGGGGACAAGTTCTGTATTTCAATTTTTGAAGATAACCAAGGACCAGTCCATTCCATCAAACGTCAACATTACTAGAAAAAACTTTGACTTTTAATGAAAAATTGAGGTGAAAAAAATTATCGGTTCCAGTCAGATAATTTAGGAAAAATATTTCAAAAATATGTATCGCTCTGAAGATGATAGCTTGACTATCGAAACGCGTTAGAGCAAAACTTTGTTGTGTTTTCTAATCTGTCTTGGCTTCAGGGGACAAGATTTGTATTTCAATTTCAAAAAAAACTTTCAATTTATAGAAAGCATTTCAGGAACGTTTCATTAAACTCCAAAGTTACAGAAGACAATTCTTTTGAGAAAACCTAGAACATATTTCAAAAAACTGAGTTCTAATTTGAAATTTTGATAGAATCTTAAACACTTCTAATTTAAACGTGAAAATTCTGATATTTAAGTAGAAATATTGTACAAAAGTAAAAAGATCTAAAATTAGAATGTTAGTAAAAAGGTGAAAATTATACAAGTTTATCGAAAACTTTAAGAAAAATATCGAAATTTCGAGAGCAAATTCAAAATTTCGAGCACAAAATCGAAATTTCGAGAACAAAATCGAAATTTCCAGAACAAAATCGAAATTTCGAGAACCAACCAAAAAAATTTAACTCGAAAATTTCCGCCTTTGACATTTCGATTTTGTTCTCGAAATTTCGGGCACAAAATCGAAATTTCGAGAACAAAATCGAAATTTCGAGAACAAAATCAAAATTTCGAGAACCAACCAAAAAAATTTGACTCGAAAATTTCCGCCTTTGACATTTCTATTTTGTTCTCGAAATTTTGATTTTGTTTTCGAAATATTGATTTTGTTCTCGAAATTTCGAGAACAAAGTCGAAATTTCGAGAACAAAATCGAAATTTCGAGAACAAAATCGATATTTTAAGAACAAAATTTAAATTTCGAGAACAAAATCGAAATGTCAAAGGCAGAAATTTTCGAGTCAAATTTTTCTGGTTTAAATTCGAAAGCTTAAAAAGAAGCTCGATTTAGAACTCGATTTTATTTTAAAAATTTGTAATCCACAACTTTGATAAAAAGGTTAAATTTTCAAATGTGTAAACGCGAAATCTCTAGTTAAAAAGAGACATTTGGAAAAATATATTAAATACTTGAAAAGGAGAATTAAAATTCTAGAAAAAACTTCTAATTTATAAAAAAATGTAGAATTCTCCAGTTAAAAATTTCAGGCTTTCAACTCGAAAACGTGAGAGAAATGTCCCTTTTAAAGGAACTGGCAGATTATTAAAAAAAAATGGTTTCAGCGCAAAATTTTCAATAAAAATAAGAAAAGTTTTACTCTTGAAATTTCTAAAACAAAACTAAAATTTTGAAATTAAATTCGATATTTTGCGAGAAGATTTATAAAACAAACAAAAATATTTCTGTTCACGTTTTATTGACTTTTTCTTCGCCAGTTACTCCTTTTCCAATTTTAATTCTAGTAATTTCCTGTTAAGGAGGAAATTAGGAAATTTTCGGAAAGACTTAATTTTTTCCAAGTTCGACTCTTATTTAAAATTAGGCTTTTTTTCGAATTTCGACTTTGCTAAGAAATTTCGACTTATTTTGAAATTCGACGTTTTAAAAATGGTCCTTTTTAAAATTTTATTTTTGTCAATTTTCTAGTTCTTAAAACAGTTAAAGGTTTTACGAAATTTCGAATTTATTTCAAAATTTAGATTCTTTTTCGAAAATTATTTAAAATTTTCCATTTCTTTAAAAATTTTGACTACAAAATTTGGATTTCTTTGAAATTTCGAGCTGACCCTTTTGACAATTTAACATATTTTAAAAATTTCCACTCTTTTCAAAAGGTCAAAATTTTGGAACTTCATTTTATTTCAATTTTTCAACGTTACGACTTTTTAATTTTAATTTTTCAGGATTTCGAGTTTCTAATTTTCCAAGATTTTGACTTTTTAATTTTAAGTTTTCAACATTTCGACTCTTTAATTTCAATTTTTCAACATTTCGACTTATTTTTTCAATTCTCTTCAAAATTTAGATTCTTTTTCGAATATTATTTAAAATTTTCTATTTCTTTAAAAATTTTGACTATAAAATTTAGATTTCTTTGAAATTTCGAGCTGACCCTTTTGACAATTTAACATATTTAAAAAATTTCCACTCTTTTCAAAAGGTCAAAATTTTGGAACTTCATTTCATTTCAATTTTTCAACGTTACGACTTTATAATTTTAATTTTTCAGGATTTCGAGTTTCTAATTTTAATTTTCCAAGATTTCGACTTTTTAATTTTAATTTTAAGTTTTCAACATTTCGACTCTTTAATTTTAATTTTTCAACATTTCGACTTATTTTTTCAATTCTCTTCAATATTTCGATTCTTTTTTAAAAATTTAAATTAGTTTTAAATCTTGACATTTACTCAAACCGCCGCTAGATTTTTTTCAAAATTTGGTCTTTGGAATTATTGGATTTTTAAAAATTTTGATATTTTTTATGATCTCTCTGAAGATGACAGCTTGGCTATCGAAACGCGTTAGAGCATCCTTTGTTGTGTTTTTTAATCTTTCTTGGTTTTAGGGGACTAAATTAATATTTTAATTTTCAAAGTAATTTGTTAATTCTTAAAATTAGTTTTTATTTTTTGTGTTGCTATTTAAGTATAAGCATTACTGTAATAAATCGCAACGACTCTTTCTTTTGTTACTTATGCTATAACAATGTTGATAACTTCCCTCGTTTTGTGTTTGAATTTGAAAATCATTAATATTTTCTAAATTAAAATCCAATAAAACGTTTAAAACATTTTGCTAGAATAAAGCAAACGATAAAAGGCACTTTAAAACTACTTAGTTATTAAATGTAGATTTAAACGTGCATTTAACTTTCTCCCCCTCGTCGCTTCTAAAACCCATGCATGTGACGGATCTGCGACGAGGATGATAATTGTGGGGGTTTCGGTCGGTCGATAGTGTCTTGAGTTTGGTTCCTGTATCGATTGGGCCAACGCATCTAATTAAAAGTCTAAGCACGCTCGGTTTCGACTTCGGTGACACTGTTCCCGGATTTACTGTAGCAACAGACTATATACTCTCCTAACGTGGAGCTTAGCTGAAGTCTGCAGGCGAACTGATGTTGCATCGGGTTACCTTCGTGGACTCAAATTTAATAGAGAACCTACCACGATAAAATGGTGGATGCGCCGGATCGTCACTATAAAAAATCACGACTGGTTTTTAATACAAATAAAAGTATTTTTATTTTGTAGTTTTGTGGTTTTATTTGCTGTGTCGTTGACAACAGACTATATACTCTTCTAAAGTGGAGCTCTGCAGGCGAACTAATGTTGGATCAGGTTACCTCCGAGGACTCAGATTTAATAGATAATTTACCAGGATAAAATGGCGGAGGTGCCAGATCGTCACTATAAAAAATCAAGACTGGTTTTTAATACAAATGAAAGTATTTTTATTTTGTGGTTTTGTAGTTTTATTTGTTTTGTCGTTGACAACAGACTATACACTCTTCTAACGTGGAGCTTAGCTGAAGTCTGCAGGCGAACTAATGTTTCATCGGGTTACCTTCCTGGAGAATTAACCACGATAAAATGGTGGAGGCGCCGGATCATCACTATAAAAAATCACGATTTGTTTTTTAATACAAATAAAAGTATTTTCATTTTGTAGTTTTGTAGTTTTATTTGTTATGTCGTTGGTTTGATTTAATTCGACACCCCATATGCGAAAAGCAAAAACCAGTCACACCCCTATAATCGGCTTACCTCGAGCCCATTTCAGGATAGTTTCCTGTGGTTTTATATCAATACGCGTTATCAGATTTGATTGGGTCTCATGTTCTTTAGTTGGTTTTGGACATCTGCTGCCTGCACCCTTTATTTAAAAAAAATCTGATGCACTTCTAATTCTAATTTGTCTGAATAGGGTCGTATTTCATATGAATATAAACTGACCAATGCGTTACATTTTATTATTTACGTTTAGTGCGAATCGAAAAATTTATAAAATTCTACTATAACGAAAACTTTGATTAAATATCTTAACAATTAAGTTCCAGGGTATCACAGATAACAGGGATAATTCACATTAACGGGAGTATTTATTATAAATATGTTTAGAAGTGGAAACTTACAAGAGAAACTTTCGTACCTGAAAATTAAAAAAAAATATATTTGTGCTGTTTTCTACTGTTTAAATGTTCAAAAAAGTATATTTCTAAAACTAATAGTTTCGTCCTAGCTTTCCTTCGTCGCCATTTATGATAAAACGTCAACGAACGCCTTTTTTAATTAATAAAGTTGTCGCTCATACACATCTTTATATCGTCCGTCAATTTAAATGCAAAACAGCCGAGTTAATCCTTATGGTATAATCCGAAATTAATCCGTTAAAGTAGACACACCAAACACTCCACTATCGCTCAGATCTAAATATGTTATAACTTATACATGACAAACTAAGTGAGGTGTGGGGCATCGTGTCCCCCGAGAGGTGTGAAGGTGGCGCGCTCGTCAAAAGGCCTCTCATTCCGGTCCGACGCCTCGGGGTCCCTCCCGGTCTTTGAAGTGAGGCTGCCCGGGGCTCTGCTAGAGTTACGCGACGACGCTTCAAAGCCCAACGCTGACTGAAAGATGACACCTCTTTAATTCCCAATGAAAATTACTTTTAAATTTTGATAGATGTTCTGATAAAGGGCGCTGAAAAAACATGGGGGCGAGGGAGACCCTATGGGAATGCCGCCTAACGTAAATTCGGTTTTACTTTCAATTTCAACGGAAAAGAGAAATAGGTAATTTGGGGCCCCACAGACCGTTTTTTTTTTACTAAATTTCTCAATTTACTATTTTACAGCTACGTATGGAGAGGTTATACTTTATAAGGCGTTTTTTAAGGACTTTTTATGTCATCAATAACTAACAGATTAAATGAAAAATACAACTTGCTATATAAGCCATAGCTTAGCCCTAACATCTTAAGGGCCCCCATCAAAAAAATCATATTTGGACAAATAGTATTGTCCAGAAGAAGTTGTAGAGAAAATAGGGCTAAGACCTTTTTTAGTCGTTGATAAAATTATTGGTATAAGGAAGCCCCATGCAGGATAATTGCTAAAGAAGCTTTTTTTTGTCTCTAAAATTCATATTTGAACAAATACTATTGTCCAGTAGAAGTTGCAACGAAAATAAGGTTGAGAACTTTTTTTTAGTCGTTGATACAATTATTGATATAAGGAATGCCCATGTGGGATAATTATTGAAGAAACTTTTTTTTGGTCACCAACATTCTTGAGCCCCGTTTTAAACCAGAAATTCTCGAGGCAGTGTAATGCTTTTTTTTACCCCCCTAAAAGTTCTCGACAAAATAATAAATTTAACATTTACTTGGTCCCATATCTTAAATGGCTTAGGGCTTCATCAAGTCTAAATCCGGCCCTGGATATAGCCGTAATTAGGCAAGAAATTGCTTGTAGTTGCTAGACTTAAATTTTCAGAGCTTCCTATAGCTTTCAATTTTTATATGAATAAGACTAGTTTAACTGGAAAGGAATTGTCTTAATGACAAATAGCGCCCTTAATTAAATGAGGACCGACGGTGCAGTTAGTAATAAAAAAGGGATCAAGCCGGGCTGATCAAACATCATAAAGCCAATAACAAAAAACTCTCAGTCTATTTATCAGTGTTTGCAAACAGTGACGTTGCGCATACAAGGACAAATCCGGCCATTAAGGCGTCAATAATGGCCGAACGACGGCGTTAAAATACATAAATAACGAGACGGAGTCAGGGAACGACGAGAGGACATCCTGATAGATAGACTTTTCGTAAGCTTTGTCACGGTCCCCCTACCATCGCGATTGTGATCAAGGATTTGCGAATTAACCCCCTTCCTTTGAAGTTTTCGTCTAAGTTTTTCTCAACTCGAATGTGGGCTCGCCAATGTTATAATGTCGCGTTGTTATGTGGATAAACAAAAACGTAACATAAATCTTTATTTTGCCAGGGGGCAACCAAAGATTTTCGTGGGAAGATGATCGAAAACAATTTTTTATAGCTAGAATACAAAAGTAGCAAAAGCAGTGCCTATATGGATCACATTTTTTTTAATTTCAAAATAATTCCTTTATTAATAGGATGATTAGTTCCATTAGGTCATTGTCATCATAATATCAGGAACTAATTAACTAATAAAGAAGTAAAAAGATTATCTAGAGCATATGGAAAATTTTCACAAACAACTTTTGATAAAGAGTATTAAAAAAATTGGAAAAAAGAAATTTAATATTTCTAGAAAAAAATGCAGAAGTAGATTTACAATTACTTAAAGATACAGCTCAAAATATGTAAGAAATGATCTTTTACCAGCCCCTGGTCTCCTAGGTTGGTAAAGATAAAATTTAGATTTTAATAGGGTTAGTAGATATTGGGTAACAGATTATAGGAAAACTGCCGGTCTTTTTTGATATCGTAATAGTTATCGAAAAAGGAATATTTTTTTCAAAAATAAGCGCTTGCATTCGAAGGTTGTTGATCCATAGAGCATTAATTTTTTTGCAAATAAAGAACTTGATTTGGTTAAAGGATAGAACGCAGATCAAATTTGTCTCTGAGATTATTTCATTTACATGCATATTTTCGGAATTAGCACAGGTTTATTAAATTGAAAGCAACTCAGTAATTACGAATTGCAGAACTATACTTTTTCCGAAAGTAGTTTTTATTTTAAGTAATTTTAAAAGAAACAATTTTGGTAATAGTTCAATTTTTTTTAGAAATTTGAACTTCTTTTTCGAAATTTATTTTCAGAAATTGAAAGTTTCTTTGCAAATTAGCATTTTTCTCTCAAATCTAAGTGATAAGAGGTAAAATTAAAAATTGGAATTCTATTTTCGTAAGGTGATTAATTATATCTTGCATTCTTCACAACTTCAACTTCAAAATGTTATAAAAAAAATGTTTAATAATGAGAAGATTTCGTCTCCAAAATTTTGATAACATTAACTTCGTAAATTCTGCGATTCTTTTGAGTTTTGACTCAAAAATGCGAAATTTTTCTCGAAATTTTATGTTTAAGGCGAGATTTTTTCTGTTTTTCTAAGTTTATTTCAAAATTTTAACAAATTTTGAG